>JANHJO010004238.1:79797-92487 GCA_032468235.1 Pseudoxyrhopus heterurus
GCGAAGACCAGCTGGCCGTCGTGCATGCACGCACTGGAAACTGGAAGCTCAGCTTCCCGGCACGCGCATGCATGCCAGGGAGCTGCTCTTCTGGTTTCTGGCAGTCCCACATGCGTGAAGACCAGCTGGCGTGCCGGAATCCGGAAGAGCAATAGGCGATGGCTGGCGTGCCTGGAGAGATGGCTTTGCATGCCACTTCCATCATGCGTGCCATAGGTTCGCATCACAGTTATAGGATATCATGCAAGAAGATATTCTATTTACAACCTTTTTATTTGCCCATTGCTTCTTTTATCTCTTTTTCTTATTACACAAAATCTGTGAAGCAGTAAATCAGATAGTTGCATGAGACCTTAAACAAAACAGCCACATAATCATATCTTTCTTTTACCCTCTAGCTTCAACCTGTTGGAAAGAAAGAGGTTTCCTTCAATTTTATGGATAACATAACACTGAGCTGCCCAACTCTGGTAAACATAATACTGTCTTCTTCTAGTGAAAGGGTTTTGTGGGAATGAACAATTTGGGTATCAAAGGAACAGCCAATAATGTTTGAATGCCAGCAGCTTATCAGTTCATGCTTAACTAGGGAACAGAAGTCCTTTGATGGTCTTGATCTTTGAGGACCAAGCAAATTTTCAAGTAACTTTTGTGTTGAGGGTGAAAACTCTTGGTCCTATCCCTCAAGTATTAGACTGAAATTCTAGACAATTTTACCACAAAATGTAGTGCAGCTTACTTCTGATTCTAAATAGCATGTATACGATTACACTGTTAACCTATAAATAAATTTATATCCTGTAGATCTCACATCCATGTAGTAGATAAAATAGAAATCTTTCCAAAATAAGCTTACAGATTTCATATGGGTCTGCCAATTCTTATGTCTTTTACATCTCCTAGGAGGAATTAGTGGTTTTAGTTCTGGAAAATTCTTACCTCACTCATATACTGTAGTGGCATAATCATACAGCTTAACATCACAATCCTGTGCAAGTTTTAAAAAAAGATTCACCGTAGCTTATTCATATAAAAAGGCATAACTGCAGCATAATACAGATGTTTAAAATTAGGGTTTTTATTTTATTTGATCTTACCAGCTAATTCATGGAATTTGCCCATTTCTTTAATCTATGGGGTTTCATGATTGGAATTGGAAAATACATGTAAAATTATGAAGATTTGTTGTGGGTCTTTGTGGGATAAGGCAGCTCTGGTTAATGTCATGGAGAAATATCCTTGGATTTTCTAGCCCAAACTATATACAAGATGGCCAAACACATTATGGCTGAGCAATGTAAAGGTTAAATATTACAGTGTTCCTCAACGTTGGCAATTTTAAGATACATGGACTTATACTCCCAAAATTCCCAAAACAGATGGGGAAATTCATCTTAAAGTTACCAAGATTGAGAAACATTGGATTAGAACTATAGAGAATTAGCTTCATTCTGAATCATGAAAGATGACTGAATGCCTTTGAGCCTCACACTGCCTCTCAGCCCACGCTACCTCTCCAGGTGTTGCTGTCAGGAAATAAAAATAGAGGGCAAAGTACTCTTCATGATGTGTTGAGCTCTTGGAGATATAATGAAGCCAAGAAATAATAAATAGCCTCCTACACAGCATGAGGCAAATGGACCAAGCAATATTTTTTCTATCTGTCTGCATGTTAGGTGTAAATGCAATTAGTTCTACATCTGTTCAAATTTGTGATGTGGTTTTTTTTCCGCTGCGAGACATACTGTACAATTTAAAACACAACACAGTAAAACCATGAAGATAAACTGATTTGTACTGTATTTCTTTTTTTAAAAAAATGGGTGGGGGAATAGCACTCTTTTTGGGTTGGTGTAGGATAATCTGAAAAGTGTCTCTGTAGTCTTTACAAGGCAAGAGTATTTGAGTGAGATTTACAGATTTGTTCGCATCTGTGCAGTGTCTACATTTGAATGTTGGAAAGAGCCCTGGGAGGCGTCTTTTAAAATGCTTCATGCACAAAGTAGCAAAACGTTCTGAGCAAATGCTCATATCTGACCTTTGATAAATGTTTAGGGAAATGGGATTCTCCATACTGATAGCAGCAAAAAGTGAGCATAGCTTGGGAGACAGATTTCTCTGCTATGAAGTTAGTGGGAAATTTAAGGCCTGCTATAGCCATGTAAGAATTTCTAACATAGACTGCAAAATATTATTAGAATTTGGATTATTAAACTGCATGTAATTCTAATTTTCCTCTTCTCTGCCCAATTTTATGTGTCAAATAAGCCAGCGATCACTTTTTTGCATTATTTGTGCATTATCTCATGAGATAATGGCTCTTTCTGTCGTCTTACAGCCAACTTGCAGCATTATGCAATTGTTGGATTGGCTGACAAGCGATATGATGAAAAGATAAACACTTTTTTTTTCAATACAAAAGATTCCAGACAATTGCATTTTGCATCTTAATATTTATTTGAAGTGTCCCATTATGGAAGCTTATCTCAGTTTAAAATCTCCAGTTTGCCTCCATTATTCAAATAGACTGGTACCAAAATAATCCCCTTTTTTGTGAGAAAATCATTATTTGCAGCATTTCCATTACTAGACTTCAAGACTTAGCTGCAGTCAAGTGGATGATCTAGTAGTTTGAATCTATCCTTCTGTTGAAATTTTGAAGCTTGGCATTCATGTTCTTTCTCTATTAGCTACAACCTTTCCTGCATACCTTCAACAACAGCAATGCCACAAATCCATTAGAAAACCCTACTAAGTTGCCAGACCAGGTAATTCCTTTATTATTTACTGTGTATTATTTTTCTTAGAATATTCCTGTTTTCTGGTATCCACAGGATGCTTTCACATCCATACAGTTTTGTAACAATATTTTTGGAAGTATCTACGGAGATTCTCAGTCATCCAGGTCAAAGGTTCTTTTTTCCAAGAGGCAACTGGGCTTTCTGGGTTTTTCTTTGAAAATGTTTCGTTTCTCATCCAAGAAGCTTCTTTTTGGGTGATTTTTGGAAGTGGTAGTCCAGTATCTCAAAGTAATTCAGCTGGCTTCATGCCTAACAGGGTCCTAGAATTCAGGTGGCCAAGCTTTTATTTCAGCATCTTTTTAACCAATACACCAAACTGTTTTTCAATTGTGGGCAATAGTAATGAACAATGCTGCATAAAATTCTTTCCTGACACCCCAAGGATGAATCAGTAATTTCAGGTTGCTTTCTTGAAGCATAGAAGTAGGATGTAGAGGTCCCTTTGAAACAAAGGTTGCTTCTAAGTTTCTTGCAGTTTCAATATGTTACAACATATAGGAACAATTTCCAGTGATATGTTGACTGTATTTTGTTTTTAAGAACTGGGGTAGCAATCTGCCATGTTCCGTACAGACTGAATCCAGAGAAGTCCCCACATCAGGTGAGAAATAACTGCTCATGCAGTAATAATGATGATGATGATGTATTTTTCCTCCTCTCTCAGTGCAGATTTATGTAAAATGCTGGAGCTTGGGAAGAAAGTGACAACAAACATCTGTATTTTTCTATTTTCTTTTTCTATTTTTATAATCTTTAGCAATTTATCGACTGTATTTTTCAGCTCATACATTGTATTTTGCTATCAATGAATGTTTAAAACTTATTTTATCTTAGCCCTACAGTAATACTGTATATTTAGGGTTGGTACGGGTGAAAGTAGAACATACAATGAGACTCCTTAAATCCTATTGACTTAGTGGAATTTCAGCTGCCTAATAATATGCAGGATGGTCCCCAAAGAGAAAATTAATTGCCAAGTTGGGCAACAAAGATAATGAAGAATCTGGAGAACATAAGGCATATTTAGGTTGTAGTTTAGCAAACTAGGCCAGTGCTTAGTATTGTTGATCTGCCTGTTATATTCTTCTCCTTTTGTACAACTCAGTCCTATGCAAGATTAAATGGAGATAGGCCCAAATTCTGTCTAGTAAGACTTATGCCCTGGTAAGGATATGGAACTCATAAGTGTAATGTATTGTGTGCTCAGAGAAACCAACCTTAAAGCGATTCTAGTTGGTAGCTTTAACTGTTTAGAGGAAGGTTTTTGACATTGCATTCGGGGGCGGGGTTTTGTAACAGGATGTGATGTAATGGCCTTGTTAGCCTTGAGTATGTAATCACTGGTTTTACCGGCAGTGAGCTGTTCTCTAAGTTAATAAACATTGTTGTAGCCATGTTGGCTTGCTCCGTGCCTGTTGGAACCCAGTACACAACAATAAGCTTAAGTGCTTAGCTTACCTTTTAAGTTATACCTATCACTACAATATGTTTATCTATCAGAATGTCGAACTGGGTATGTCTAGTCTAATGAAGAGAAGAACTAAGGGTGACACAATAGCAGTCTTCTAATATTTGAGAGGCTGTCACAAAGAAGAAAGGATCGACCTATTCTCCAAAGTACCTGAGGGCAGGACAAGTAATGGATGGAAACTCATAAAAAATAGATCCAATCTAATCAAAATTTCCTGACAGAACAATTAATCAGTCAAATGGTTTGCCTCTGGAAGTTGTGGGTGCTCCATCACTGGAGTTTTTTAAGAAGAGATTGGAAAGTCATTTGTTTGAAATAGTATAGGATCTCCTGCTTGAACAGGGGGTTGGACTAGAAGATTTTTCAAGGTCGCTTCCAAGTCTGTTATTTTGCATTCTGTTTATGATATTCTCCCTTAATTTTATTTCTGTTTTTTTAGTGCACAGGCTGCAGCCAGCTGACATTCGAGTGCTAGCAGCACTTGGTGATTCAATGATGGTAAGTATGTCCACATTTTCAGTAATGCTGTTATTCCTAAGAATCTGAGAATGTTAGCTTATTAAAATTCATCAAGCAAAATATTAATCCTGAATTTTTATTAAATGAAATTTCATAATTGGCCATTATATTTGGAGCTATGATATGTGGTGTACAAGTTCAGAAAACAGATTCTTTCTGTATCCAGGTCAAATGGTGAATACCTGTCTACTTTCTTTAGTAAAGGAAGGTTTTCTAGAATATTCCTCCATGTTGCTTTTGGTAGATTGATAGTATGACTTCATCAAAAACCATTACCCAGATGTTAACGTTTTGATTCTGTAAGAAATAATAAATTCCTGTTGATTGCATTTTATTTTTTTCTATTTTTAATAGATTGCTGAAGGCGCTAAAGCAATTGGTTTGAATGATATCAAAACAGCTTGGAGAGGACTTTCCTGGAGGTAAGTGTTTTTCCCCCCAAATTTCATTCACGTTCTACTAAAAGTCTTCTCCAACATTGCACCCATCAGGTGTGTTAGGACAGCAAGGCCTAGAATTCCCAACTGATAGTCCTTGATATCTGGAGAGTATCAAGTTAGATAAAACAGAAGTAGAATACAGAACTAAAGGTTCATGATTGAAAAGTTCAGGTAATTATAGATACAAAAGAAATGAAAACAGGCTGCATTATGGGAAAGTTCATCCTACATCATATTTTCATGCCCAAACATGCAGTTCGATCTTTCTCAACCACTTATTAAGGGATCTTTTAACAATGTGCTACCATCTGGCAATCTTTAGTGTGGCTTACATTTCTACCACAAACTGAATAAATAGCTCCTGATCAAGATTTGAGATAATTCCTAAGTCATTAAGCCTCCACTAGGAGTGGCACAAAGCAATGATAAGAAGCTTGCCAAATGCTTATATGTATTAATATAACAATGCTTACATTAGGAATATTATTATCAATTCTCCTCTACAGATTTTCTTTCTTGCATATCTTTGTGGAATGCTGATTGTTTTGTCAAACAAACTCAGTTCTTAAGAGAACGATTGTTATTATGCTGGCATTTGGAATAAAAATACAATGAAATAATGCCTGTTATTAAATTGGTACCATGATATGTCTTGGTACACCAAATGCACAAAAATAAACAGGGCTATATATTGCTGTTTAGGCTAGCTGTATGTGTTCTCAAATTGTTTCTTCAGAAATTATGGCAAATATTTGTTATTTAAAATAATCTGAAAACTTTGAAAATAGAATTCATACATGCCTAATAGTTCATTTTGGAATAGATTTGTTTTTCAAAATCTATCCTCTCCTTTCCACAGTTGTTCTCTCTGACAGATGGTATGTGCTGGATGTGGTATTAACACTACTGACCAATTTTTATTATTCTTTTTCAAGCACCGGAAGTGATGGAAGCTTAGAGACTCACACAACATTACCTAGTGAGTACCCTGAAATACATCAAAATACAGAATAGGAATAGACATAATTAAATCTGAAATGCATTTGAATTGTGAATTATTGCTTTCCACATTTTCTTTCCCTTTTTAGTCAGGCATTCTCCTCTGTTCAATAAGCCATTCAAAGACATTATTATTAAAGTGATCTCTCTATGTATGATTTGATAATGTTGAAAAGCAAGACTTATAATATAGTTGGCCAATAGTTGTGATTTAATTCCAAAAGTAAAGAAGACTTAATTTCACCACATGAAGAGGTCTGTCAGCTGTATTCCCATTGCACACTGAACTGCCTAGTGAGTGGAATTAGGGAGCGATTGAGGGCAAAAGAAGAATGGGACGACAGAGAATGAGGTGGCTGGATGGAGTCACTAAAGCAGTCGGTGCGAGCTTAAATGGACTCTGGGGGATGGTAGAGGACAGGAAGGCCTGGAGGAACATTGTCCATGGGGTCGCGATGGGTCGGACATGACTTCGGAAATAACAACAACAGTTCTGCCATCTTCTGTGATTACTTCCCCACTTTTTCTGTGTAACAGAAAAGCCCTTCTTATTATATTTTGCATTCCTTGCCAGCCATATTTCATTCTGAGCTTCAGTTTTCCTGACTCTATCCCCGCAGGCTTCGGCTACTGTACAAATTTGTACTTTTCCTAAGCTATCAGTCAGTGTTTTCAATTCATAAACATCTCATTTTCGCTCCTTTTCGCTTCTCAGTTTGTCAGTGAGCTTCTTGTTCATTTATATAGACCTCTTAAATCTTTCCTCATTTTTCCTGTTTTCTTGGATCATTTGTGCCTATGCTTTCAGTATCTCATTTTTCAGGATCACCTATTTTGTTCTGACTTATTCATTTGAGTCCATCTGTCTTCTGGAAATCCAAGGCATATAACTGCATTTTCTCAGCTATTTTTCCCCTAAATATTTTGAAACCCAAAGCCTTGCCCTTGCTATCCCACAAGATGCTTGACCCCTTCAGCCCATCATCCAATCTTTCCATGTTGGTTAAAAATAGGTCAAAGGTAGGTTTATCACTTTGTTTTTCCATTTTCTGAAACTTGAAATCAAAAGCAAGAGAAATCAAAAACAGTATCCTAGAGCTGGAAGGGACCAGAGAGGTCCTCTGGTCCAATCCCCTTATGCCATCCCAGTCAAATGGTTGTCCAATCTATTCTTGAAAATCTCCAGTGATGGAGCACCCACAACTCCGGAGGCAAGCTATTCCATTTTTTCAAATGCAAATATTTTATTAGTTTATCAAAATATAAAATAGAGAAATACAAAGAAAAATGAAAATATTGGGAAAATAAGGGAGGAAAGGGGAACAGTAAAAAGTGTAGGGTAAGGGTAAAAGGAAAAAGAAAAGCACTGACTTCCGATTCCTTTTGATGGAGTAGAATAAGATAGTAACAAAACAAAAAACCCTTTAACTTTTCACTTTTATATAATAAATATACTATTTTTATGACAACAAATTACGGTAATCGGCAAAACCCCAAATCAAAGTTTTCAAACTGTGCTTCAGGTGCAAAGTTTTTGCACCTCAAGCACAAAGTCCAAAAGTGGTTTCCAAGTAGAAACAAAATTAATTGTGTTCTTTTCTTTAATCAAAGTAGTCAATTTTGCCATCTCTGTTAACTCCTTCAACTTTTGCAGCTATTCGTCTGCTGTGGGAATCAAAGTATCCTTCCATTTTTGTGCATAAAGTAACTTTGATCACTGATATTTTAAAATAGATTTATAAGGCCACCTGATTGCCAAATTACTCTGGATAGCTTACATAGTTAAAAGGGGGGAAGTGTTTTTTAAAAAGATAGTATAAATGCTCAGATTAAAAAAAATCACCCACTGCAGGGAACAAAGCCATGATTTTAAAGACTGATGGAACTCTCGTAGAACATTAGTCATGCAAATCTCCAGCGAGATGCTCTTCTAGAGGGCAGACATTGTGACAGAGAAAAATACTTCCACGTTCCAATTAGCTGACACTTATTTTAATTGATGAGATCCAGAGCATCTTCATTCCAGAATGGGACAACTCACCCAAGTCAAGATAGGGACAAGTAGAATTGCAGCTCATCCTGCAATTGAGGATTTCTAACTTGAGAAGGCTATACCTAAAGCAAGACAAGGCCCTCTGCAATTCACTTGTCCCTCTCTTGAGTTATCCTGTGTTGAATTGTCCCATAATGAGTTGGCCATGGTGCGTTGCCCCGTGGTGAGTTGGCCATAGTGAGTTGGCCAGGGCGAGTAAGCCGGGACAAGTTGTCCTAGATCCTCCTCATTCTACCCAATCTTACTTGATGAGCAGAAGCCAACGGACACAGTCCCTCGATACAGATCTAGCCAAAAATATTGGTACTTCTCCACTTTTCCCCAATAAATCCTAGTTTGTTGTCAAAAAAGTTGAAACTGACCGAAGTCAATGGCAGCCACAGTTCTTTATTCCATAGTCTATAGAGTGGTTTGTAGAGCTGTTGATGTATGACTTAATATAGTTTTGTGAATAATGAAACAAACAAAAATTGCATTTGGTGGATCCTCTATTTGAAGCACATTAATAGG
Organism: Pseudoxyrhopus heterurus; assembly: GCA_032468235.1. NCBI lineage: Eukaryota > Metazoa > Chordata > Lepidosauria > Squamata > Pseudoxyrhopus > Pseudoxyrhopus heterurus. The sequence continues at coordinate 88,591 of JANHJO010004238.1, forward strand.
TCATTTATAGTTAATGTAGCTGAAGGTATTTTTTGTAAAATACATTAGACCTGAAGTTATCCACATGTGGCCCCATGCAGGTGATGTTTGTAATGGCATGCACTATAAGCACAAAAAGGAAAAGAAATGGCCCCTTTGATTTCAAATCCCAGGAGACACAACAACTGTGGCTGAGCATTAGCCACAGTCGCATTTGCCAGCTACTCCTGAATGGGGAGGGAAAACTAATTTTGTGGGTGGTTATGCATGTAAATCAGCCCTGGTTTAATTCAAATCGGAGGTTCACAATTCAAAGAGGAGGCACGATTTGATTCAAGTTTGCAATTTAAGATTCAAGAGCAAAGCAATTCAATTCAAGATGCTTTGAGATTCGATTAAAAAAAGATTCATCATAAACTACAATGGGGAAGAATTGAATGCCTGTAGCTTTCCTTTTTTCTTTTTCTTTTTTTGGCAGAATGGGATGAAAATAGCAGGGATAATAGGCCCTTTAAAGTACATTAACCCTGTCAAGTTTCAGCTGAATATTTGCAAGGGTTTTACTGCAATCATTTTTTTTTCAAATTTCCCACATACACTTTGTTTAAAGCAAAGATAGCAGGCATGAAAATGGGAGTACAGCAGCCTCCAAATTGCCCAGCATAGAGACTGTGTTGTAAGGAACCAGTGCGGAAAGTATTTTAATCCAACTTTAAAACTTTATTTCAAAAATGCTTTAAAAGCTCTTGCTTTTCTGAGAATCTAGGTTTGTAATGACTCTGAAAATGGACCATATCTTAATTTTCTAGGATGATGTAATTTACTTATTTTACTGCTTTAAATTACAGGGTTTGCTTGAGTGCCAAGAGAATTTGTATAGCTAGTAAGCAAGCTTGGCCCCTCCTGAAAGGATCCCTTCATAGATCTCTGAAATATACAAGGACCATTGGCATTATGTGGTGTCTTTAGGGCAATGTAGAAGAATAGTGAATGGCCTTGAAGGACAGAAAGAAGAACCGCTACCAAGGCAATGGTCAGATAAATGGAGATTGAGCCTGGGCCAAGAAAATAACTTCAGAAAAATAGCTCAGATAAGCTGCTGCTGTGGTTAGAATACAGTATTGCAAGCTAATTCTGTCCATAGCCAGGAATTCAGTCCTGGCCGGCTCAAGGTTGACTCCATCTTCTATCCTTCTTGGGTCAGTAGAATGAGGATCCAGATTGTTGGGGATAATATACTAACATTGTAAACTGCTCAGAGAATACTAAAAAAACATTATGGAGCAGTATATAAGTGTATTGCTATTGCTCCATCATTCAAACGAAGATAGTGAGAGAAGGGAAAGCACAGATTTGTGAGATTACTACAGCTATTACAATAAAAGTAGTCCTGACGTGCAAGGCATTGATTTCTTAATCTAGTCTATCTTGTTGGGCTGACAACAGAACTTGGAAGGTGAACAAAAGGCTTGTCCTATTATTAGGGTCAGAGGTTAGGGTGGTGCTGCTGCCTCTGTTGACAGGATTTTCAGTGTTTTTGTATTGAACCATTTCACCACCAGGACTGAGGATTTGCTGGAAATAGTTTACATTACATAATAAGCAAAGATACCAGAAGAAAGTTGACACAGTATGGTAAATAATGCCATTCACTGATTGTTGAGAAACTTAAACCTGTCCCAATCATGCCAAATTTAGAAGTCATGTGTGTCCCAAGAACCCATACATTCACAGCAAACCATGAGGATGACAAAATGATCTAGCAGACGCCATGGAAATGTCTCCGTTATGTACTTGCATCCCAATGATATCAAATTCATTTAATCATTTTCTTGTCCTGCATGGAGGCCTTTGCCCAAGAATATGTATAAAATGCACATTTAGACTGCTGAAAACTGAGCTGAACTGCCAGTTTTGTAGTTTTCCATTCATACAAGAAAAGGCAATTCACAGGGTTTTTTTTTTTATCAAGCTTTATTAAGATGAAAGAATGGTAAATGTCACAAGAAATAAGGCTTTGAAAAAAAAAATAGATGAATAGAATTTAAGCCAGACAAAAAGGCGGACAAGCAGAAAAGAGTGAAAAGCCACCAGACCAGCTCTGGATACCAGTTATCAGAGATAACAATGGCCATGGAGCAGGTCACAGGAATACAATCTATTAAGATCATACAAGGATCAGAGGACAGCAACTAGAGATAAGAAACTTAACAGTTAACTGTCAGAAAGCAAGTCATGTTTGACCCAGCAATCTAACAGGGCAACAAAAGATCCTCAGTTCATGCACACAACTATCATCTATAGAGCTCTTCTGTCTTCCACAATCCCTGGACGCTTTCTGCTAGAGTATAGCAAGGCAAGTTATTACGTCTTAGGTTTAAGATGATGTATGTGTTATGTGAGCATGATGCTTAAGCTGTTGTGCAGTGGTGGGATTCAATTTTTTAAACAACCGGTTCTGTGGGCATGGCTTGGTGTGGTGGGCATGGCTAGGTGGTCATGTGACTGGGTGGGTGATGTCACAGATCACACCCAGCCCGGCCTCCTGGCCACTCACCTTAAAGGAAAAAGTAAGTTCAGACGCTAATCCCACCACTGGCTGGCCCAGCCCCAGCCCATTTTTCGGCCTGTTTTGGAGCCATTTTCAGACTGTTTTTCCCAGCTGAAAATGGCCTGAAAACAGCCCAAAAATGGCCAGTTTTTGAGGTTGTTTGCAGGCCATTTTTGGGGCCCTTTTCAGACCATTTTTCCAGCTGAAAATGGCCTGGAAAATGGCCTGAAAATGGCCTGTTTTTCAGGGTGTTTTCAGGCCTTTTTCAGGCCGTTTTTTGTCCCCAAAATGGATGAAACGTCCCAGAAAACAGACGGGGGGAGTCATCTGGTGGTCTGATTTTCCGGTTCTCTCAACCGCACAGAATCAGGATAAGGGGTTCACCCGAACCAGGCCAAACAGTAAAGATTTTGTAGTCTAACAAAGACTTGGTGTACAAATTAAATATTTTATTATTGCATAAGTTCCTGAAACTCTGTATTTCCGCAGAAGGATGGAGTGTATTCTCACAAATTAAATACCCATTCTCAACCCACTAACCAAGAGTATGCACTACTGAGCCTCAGCCATGCCCACCTAGTCTCTAACTAAGTAAAATCCAAGGAAGCAGAAGCCACTAATATATTTGAATGAGAAAAGGAATGAATGAACAATCAGTTCTATCAATGTGAATTTGCAACACAAATAAACTAATTTTCAATGTGGAACTGATAGATTTCAGTGTACATTAGAGTGGAGACTTTGAATTTTTTCCTTAAAGTCTTACTGTGAACTGCAGGACAAATGAACTTCTTAATGGTAACAGGAAGGTCTGCTGCTGGCTGTTTCCATAATTATTACTTGAACTATATCAATCCGAGAATTAACTCTGACAACTGCAGTGGAGCAGGTAGGGTACTGTGCAGATGATAATGGCTAGAGGGTGATAAGTACAGCTTGTGAGGGTCTTCCACACCCTCCATAAATGCTGTTGAAGGGGCTGTAGATTGATTTCATTCGGTTAAAGCTTTATCAAACCAATTGAATTTTGAATTAATACATGCACTTTTATAATTTATAATTTAACAATCTGAGGAGCATAGATTTCACAAAGTAGAACACTGTCTTGTTTATGCCTGCAAATTGATTTTTGTGGCAAATTGTAAGCTTAAGTCTTAGCACTACAAACTTGGAAGGAACTACAAGGATTAGCTAGTCTAACCTCTTCCAATAGGGAGGGGCAAAAATGAAACTATCACTGAGAAGTGACTGTCCAATAATATTGTTCTGAAAATATGTACCTAGAATTATTCAGAGAGCCAATTAGATATTACTGGGAGATCATAAATTCTAATTCCATCTTAGGTATAAAGCTAAGTGGGCAATTT
>JANHJO010004239.1:53658-67117 GCA_032468235.1 Pseudoxyrhopus heterurus
CTTTTATTTATTTATTTTTAACTCTTGTTAAATAGAAGTAGGCTAAGTTCACCATCAACAAATAACTTTTGTTATGGAAAAAAGTGGATATTCAGAAAATGGAAACGAAACGGACTGGATTCATCCTTGCCCACAAAGTGGGAAAGAATAGAAACACAAACCTGGGATCATTCATGTCTATCGTAAGGGGTAACACAATTGACCCAGCACAGCCCCTGGGTTATATTCAGAAGAGTGACATCAGGAGTCCCAGAACAGGGTTAGTTAGTTTTGTGTATTCAAGGCAGTGAGGGGGGTAAGGAAAGGCTTCAATGGGCCGATTTCCACTGACCAGCATTATGGCCTTGGACTTTCAAAAGCAGAGGATGGTGTGGGAGGAAAGGTGTGCCGGACACCCCCTTCGTTGGATCCTGGCAATCCTGCTACATTTTCAGATATGGGGAAGAAGGCAACCAACCGGCAATGATCCGCATTTTATCATACCGCCCAAATAAGAGGAAATCATTTCAGTTCTTCAGATTTTGTGAAAAGTAGGGGAGAAGAGGGAGTTAAACTTTGTTCAGCAAAAAGGCAAGGCCTGAAGGGGAGGGGTGGCATTCTGGCAACTGTGCCTCATGTCCCAATGCACGATGCCCTAAAGTAAGGAAGAGGTAAGGGGCTTTACTTCAGTTCCTTCATAGGACTCAAAAGATTTACATTACAAATATATATTTTTATCACACTTAGATGTTTATTATACAAGTCAATTTCAATGCAGGGAAAGAGGGAAGAGTTCACAAAGTTCAAAGCACAAATGTCTTTTCCAGCTACGTACTTTTTTTTTTCAAAGGCAAACTCCTAACTCCCTGATCTTTTCAGAATAATAAGCAGCACAGCTTTTTCTCTCTCTTTTTTTTTTGCGGAAGGCAATAATTCTAATTATCAACAGGCAATTCCTGGAAAACTCTTTCCTCAAAAAGTTTGAGAGCAGAAGGACCCGTGTCAGATTTTACACACGAGCACCAGTGAAAGTGGATTCCAAATCTGTTGTAGGAAATAGCTGATTCACTCTCAAAGGAAAATCAGAGCTTCTGTTCCTAATCTAAAACCAATAAAAACAACATAGTAAAGTGTGCTTTCTCTTCAATTTTTTTAAAATATATTATAAAATTAGATGCAATTATATACAGTTTAAACCTTCGGCCAGAACATATAACAAAGGCTGTTCTTAAGAATGGCATGCCATCATTTCCATGTCCCCCAAATGAAGGTGAGAGGGAGCTCCAGATAGAAAGGATTAATTCCACTGAAAAGAATCTGACCTCACGACAAGTAAAATGCATAATCTAAAGCAGTGCAGAATGTTGGTTCTTTCCCATGCCTGATTTCCTAAATATACTTTACTTGTTTCTAAAATATTATGGAGTACATTGAAGGTTCTCTACTGCTGTAGAAAATTTAAGGGGTCTTAAATATCTGTAGCTGGCAATTATTATGCAAAATAATTCCACCAGTTCTAATTGTATATTGATTTGATGGAAACAAAAGAAAAGAAAACACAATAGAACAGACAGAACAAAACAGATTCTCAATTATTTGAGTTGGATTATGAGAAGATTGGGAAAAATTATGATGACTAGAAAAGTACAATCTGACTTACTCAAACAATCTTCCTTCTATTTAATAGACTCGAATGAATGAATATGGGAAGATTGTGTGTGTGTGTGTGTGTGTGTTCAATCTTAGTAGGAACAGCCACTAGTTTGAGGAGCTTCTTCAAGACAAGTAAGAAAAGAATTGCCATTTATCCATCTATATACTTACACACACAAACACACCTCTAAAACTCACAGGAGAGGTAAAGAGCCCACTGGTTAAGGTGACAGAATTAACAACTGGATTATGGTCTTGGCTTAATTCTATACTGCCCAGTTATCAAATTAAAAAGGCTGACTTTCATCCCACCCACACCGTCAAAAATAAAGCAACTTCCTTCTCCTCCCCAGTTGCCAATGGGACTGAAAGTCCAATTTGAACCTTAGGAACTTGCATTTGTTTTATTTGAGGTATCTTCTCATTTCTTATTCTAAGGTCGATTACATACATCTTCACCTTTCTTTGACTAAAATCAGTTACATCCAGTATCTGTGCTGTATTCCCTAACTGAGTATTAACTGGATAAATACAGCAACCTGCCAGAAATAAATGAGCACCAATACATAAAACAGCACATAGGATAATTAGAGCAGAGCTTAACAAGAAGACCCTGGTCTGTACTGAATCAGGACATTTGCCCCCTTTTTTTATTTTAAATTAAAAAAAGTCTTTAAAAAGAAGGGGGTGACGAAAACCAGGAAGAGAAAAGGTGGTGGTGGTGGTGGATGCAATGATGGTTACGTAAGGTACCCAAGCTGCCTGTCTTTCACAGGCAGACAAACTCAGCTGGAGGTGGTGAAGGGAGCTGACGCATTATTGGTACTTGTTGCTGTGGCACCTGTTACTGCAAAGCCCGTTGGAGGAGCTATGGAACTGTGGCTAGGCTGCAGGTCCTTGGGAATGCCACTGTGGGAGCTTAGTTGGTGGCCAAAGGCTGCACTGAACTGTGGGAGCTGCTGCTTAGGAGACGTGGAGGCCATGAGTTCAGAAGACGCAGCCCCCATGCCACTGAAACTGGTCTGTGGTAACCCCGGAAGCACGCTGGAGCTGTTGGGGGTCACGGTGGCGAAGGCAGGCTGGGTGGTCTCTGAGTGCAATGTGGTAGGCGGTGTAGACAGCGATGTGGAAAGGAGGTGTCCATCGGCACCAAGCAGGTTACTAAATGGAGAAGGGTCACCAAGGCTTACAGGGAGGCTCCCCCAGTGAGTCCTGGGATTCACCACCCCGCTAAGGGGCACCTCCAGCTGCGATGGGAGCAGATGCTGTGCTATGATGGGCATCTCGGTAGAGAAAGTAGCTGCCAAATTATCGCTAGAATAAGAGGCGGAGCTGGGGGACCTTATATGGTCACTGTAAGGTGATGGCACATGCTCACTGTCATAATGGCTTCCATGGGGTGAGGAGTGTGAATGGTCACTGCTGTATTGCTGTCGTGAGGTGATTAGGTCATCTGCCTTGCTTAGCAGCTGGGCAGAGTGTGGCCTCTGGGAGGCATGGCTGCCATCGTGAAGTCCTTGAAATGGTCCCGGGAAGGCTCTCTCCCCAAGCGCACTCTGGCTTATCAGAGTAGCCGAAGTAAGGCCAACGTTGGTTGGGGCAGAGAACTGCCCCTGGATCTGCCCTGCCAGGGGCGTAGGTGGGTTGGATAAGGTAGCGGAACGGAGCAAGTTCTCATCAAGATCCAGGCTAGAGAAATTGTCATCATGTACTATGCGCCCGTTCAGCAGCTCACCTAGATCTGCATTGACTTCTCGGCTCAAAGATTGAATTCCTGAAGTTTCAGCACCTGGGGAAAACACCCCTATTTCTCTGTCCGATAGTTCCTGAACGGGTACACCGTCTGTTTGAGTGAGCACACCAATAGTGCTCAGGCACTCAAGAGAAGTTACAGCCTGCAAGGCCCGTTCCAGTTCCTCTGCCTCTTCAGTGGTAGGGAGGAGGTCTCCGTTTTTACCTTCATCAAAACAAAACAAAACACAAAATTAGCCTCTCTCTTACATTTACCTTGAGACAAGCTGTTGAAGACATTTAATGTAGCAGGAATGTCAACCAATTGTAGCAGGTAACTCCAAAATCTGTGGTTTGCAAAAGAAGAACCTCCATGATTTACCAAATGAAATATTATTTTCGTGTAAATAGGAAGCCAATCCAGATCAGAGTGTTAGTAGACAAATTTTTTTCCCCGTTCCCCAGTCTACAGCTGAGAAAGAGAGAGAGAGAGAGTGATTATCCCAAAGTCATCCAGTTGGTTTCCATGCCTAGGGGAGGACTAGAACCTGGGTCTTCCTTTCAGCACCTTCACCAGAATACCATATTGGTTTTCACTGATAACAATACGGATAATTAATTCTCAGGATGCAGTATACACAAAACAGTTTTTCCGTATCTTCTTAGACTAACATTTTGACATATAAAGGGATAAAAGAGAAAATACACTTGATTCTCAGTTATTTCAAAAACCATGCAGTATCTATACTAATCTTTGATTTACATATACTATTTATTACCTTTCAATTTTTTCAATAATTATGCATGCAGCTAATATTAAATGAAATGTATGAAGTCCTTAATTAAAAAAAAAAGTAAGACAGCAGAACAAAATATATGTAACATTACATTCAATGACATTTTAAAAGAAAATCCAGATTCCAATATGACACTAAAGTAATAGTTAAGTGAAAATTGTGATGTAGGTGCAAATCCCCTTGGGGAAGGAAGCCATGAGTGAAAAAGCCTTTTCACCTACTGGTACTTGTCACCTTTCTGAAATGGGAGAGATAAAAAGAACTTGGAGAAAGTTCTTATTACCATGGAAAGTACCCGGGAGGGGGATGTGCTTCAAGGGAGACAGTTTTCTGTAATAGCAAACTTGTAAAATTCACAGTGGACAGTTGCAATTACTTTTTATTCAGAGCTGCATTTTGTTTGTAAGCCTTTTTTAAAACTTAGCCTTCTTTACATTCATAAACTTCAACTTTCTTTTGTAAATAAGAAAATCAGCAACTGAACCTCAAACCTGGAAACGAATGTAAAAATAAACAGCCACATAACATTAATATTGTCCAAATCCCTTTATATGCAGTACCTTATTAAAACTCTACATTTTAAAATGGGAAGAAAATATAATATGGTTTTGTGAAGCAGAAAACACCAGTGTAGTAAAATCGCATCACTTCAAAGCTGATTCCTTTCAGCTGGGGAACAATAACATCTATCTGACATGCGGCATTAGATCAAACCTTGAGTCATTTACTTATTCCATTCCCACCTTTCAGCAGTTTCCCCAATATATTTAATTTTGAAATCATGAAACTGGTTCCAAAATGTCAAGTCACTTTTTTATCTTATAACTCAGCTTTGAATGGCATCTGCTGTTAGCACTGCATGTCATGGAACAACAAAAGAAGATACCTTCGAAGAAATCAAAATCTTGCAAGTCATCAGGCAGCCTTGGTAGGACGTCCGAGAAATCTTCCTGATTCAATTCCAGGTCATGTGGAATGTCTGTGATTTCATTGGCAATGTCATCGGGCAACTCATCTGTACTCAGCTCAGGTGTGGAGGGGCTCCTAAGGTAAGGGAAGGTAGTCAAATGGTTTGGTGGAGAACTAGATCCAGTGCTGATCACCCAGCTATGGTGAAATAGTCTGTTTCTCTTTTCAAAGATTTTACACAGTTCCCCCCATATGGTTTAAATCCATGAAGAGAAAAGAGGATTTTATATCGCTACACCAGAATCCTAACATTAGAAAATGCTTTTGACAGGCGAAGAAGTCATCTCTCTCTTCTTTTTCCCAATAAATAGTGTGCACACTGGGCTGACATCAGAGCTGAAAGCCTGCTGAACGAAAGATTGATACAGAAAAGACCCCTGCCTACATTTGTGTCTGTCAGTCACTCATATCATTAGACAAGAGGAATTTAAATATAGCTTTAAGAAGCAGGTACAAATATAGTATGTCTTTTAAAAATAGGGGCATGGGACACACCCATCACTCATACCATTTGCAGCATGGGTCCAAATAGCTTTCTCTGATAGACAAGGGAGTTCTAGTAATCATGTACTGGGATTCTAACTCACGACAGCACATTGTCAGGAGAAGAGAAATTAATACCACTTTTTTAATATCAGCTCCATTCCTGAGATGTAATGCAGTTTGAAGAGCTAGTAGGCAGCATTATTTTAACTTCTCCAAGTTTAATGAGAAGGAGAAATTCTTAGGAACATGAAAAAAATATCTTTTAATTTAAGACTAAACCATATGATAACTAGTACTTTCTATCCAGAGGAAATGTAGAGCATCAAAAATCTCTACAATGATTGCTTTCAGGACTAGTAGTATTTGGACTCTGATTTTGCTACAAGTAAACAGTTTTAACAACTCAGTGTATCTGTCTGGTTACTGTATTATTCATTGTATTCTCAGACTTCCGCTGACACGCCCTCGCAACACAAGCGTTTACTCTATATCTCAACACTCATTAGAAGCCAATGGTGAAGATTGCAAATGGCCACGGTTGTAAATGCGAGCCGGTTGCCAAGCACCCAAATTGCAAGCATGAGACTGCAGGGAGGATGCAATAGATGCAGTTTCAAGAGCCACTCATAAGTCTCATTTTTCAGTACTGTCAAACGATCCCTAAACAAGTGGTCAGTAAGCGAGGCCTACCTGTATCCTGAAACAAATAACGTAATTATGTACAGTAAATCGACGTTCTGTGTATTTATTCAGAGCTGGGCACTGACCGTATATGAGCTATCTCCATTGGCAGTGAGATGCTGGTGGGCATAATAAGGTTTCCTTGGGGCACAGCAGGAGGAATTGGTTTTTGGGGGCGCCGTGGCCCTCGCCTCCTCTTTTTCTTGTGTTTTTTGGTAAGCGCCGGCGGCTTTGTTTTTTTCCTGGGTTTCTTCTGCTGCTGGTGTTGAACTTTACGACAGCTGTCTCCTCTCAAGAAGTTATCCTGGGAAAGAAGACATTTAACAAGTATTTTTCTTTTTTTCTTTTCCTTGAGATTCCAAGAGTATAATTACCTCACAAAATTCAGATAGGCTATCTGACAACGCGAAAAACCAGCCACGAACCTCATTTTCACCAATAGCAAGAGAACTAAGAGTATACAAAGAGGCCAAAATACTTCCAGATGTAATTGTAACAGCATAAATGTTAATTTAAAATAAGATCTGCAGGTATTTGAAGGCTAGAAAATGAATGATATTGAAATCATTAGAAAGAATGACTCATAGAGGCTAAAGTTGGAAATAATCAGATTATTCTTCTGGCAAGTGGATTAGTCAGTGCAGCATATCGCACTGTTATTAGAATGGTCCTGCTTATCAAAACAACTGGAAAATACCACATAAATATGCTGTGTAATAGGAGTATGCATAACATTTTTAATCTGAATGTCAAGTTAAAAACAGTTATAGCAGGGCAGTTTCAATCATTCTGGAAATGTTTGTGGCTCCAAACACAAAGTTTCAAACTCGTCACCATTTTTAGTTCAGTTATCAAAACAGACTAGGAAACAACCATTTTGAACTCAGAACAATTTATACATCACTACTTTGTTAATGAGCCAATTAGGACAATATTCAGAATGTATGTGTATTTGTCTATATTAGTTTTGCAAACATTTAAGGGACTGTGATAAAGGAGGAGGTTTTGAAATGTAGGAAAGCTAAGTGGAGCCTGCATCAAACTATGGCAGGAAGCTTAAGTGCCTTCCCATAATCCTTTTGGTTAGCTCAATAAGATAGTTGACTTTTAATCATAACTGACAAACTATTTTACAGCCTTCTGAAAAGAACTGTAACAGTGGAAAATTCTGCACTTAGAGCTTACCTGTTGGTTTGTGAAAACTTCTGTTGACAACTTTTGTGTATGTGGTTTTTTGTTGTTGTTTTTTTTGTTTGACTATCAAATGTACTTACCATTTTTTTGGCATGTTCTTCACATAAGGGGGTCTGATGTGTAATGTCAAAAACGGGCACAGAGCATTGCTGTCCATCAGCAAACTTAGCTGTACAACTTGAAAAAAGCTGTTGCGATCGATTCAAGAGGATATCTATATATATATATATATATATACCAGTTTAAAGAATAATATGCAATATTGTTGAGATTTGGGTACAACTGTATTTTCAAAGAGTTTAAAAACCCTACACCTTTAAATGTAATTTATTTCTGTATTTCAAAATTTGAAATTCAAAAAGATTTAATAGCAGACCGTCTTCCAGCAGGACTGCCAATGATTTTCTATTGTCTTAAGGTGGGTTTACTGAATTAGGTACTGTATTTTGCTAATGAGCCAATGTTCATTTCCTAAAAATTCTTAATCAGAATTGTCAGAGGAAGACAGAATATAATCAGTAGATTATTTTCTAATGAACTAATGGAAAACTAGATAATATACTAAAAGGAAGATTTCTATCATCTATAGAAGATATAACAACTGAAAAAAATCCTGTGTTTCTGAAAAATGATAGAGAGGAAATCAATAAATTCTGAATTTGAACTTAGATTGCTCATAAAAGGTATATAATTAGGAGTCTCTTTAGTCTTTCTCTAGCTATGTTTCCTTGCTCAATTTGTAGCAGATATATTCCTTCAAAATTATATTTTCATGCAATATGCTTCACTTCCATGGTCGTAAAAATATGTTCAATATTTAACACGTTTTTCTCTACTTGATAAATACCAAAATGAGCAATGCTATCTCCGGTACTTACAGAACAGCAAGACAATGAGTAAGAATATGTAACTAATGCCTAGGGAGTGTTTAAAACCATGAGTTTGGGGAGACAAGCTAGATGATAAAATGTATGGTGTGTGAAAGAAAGGCTGATTTACTGATATAAGTAATTGGACAAATAAACATAGTTCATGGGATTGATTGCTTGTACAGACAATACTTTAGATAACGGCTGCTAGATTTGTAAAGTAATTTAATGCATATAAGCATGAACGATGGAATGAAAAACTCTAATCTGCAGGGTATCTGGAAGGATTACTAACTTCTTTAATATCAACAGCAAGTGACTCTCTCCCATTCTACAGTATGTTGAAACGAAGAAGGCAGGACAAACAGAAGGTCCTAATGAGGACTAATGCCATAAGTTCCATTTATTACTGGTATTCAAAACAGATCTTGGGGCTCAGAACACATAGTTAGAAGTATAAGTACACAGTACTAACTATACTACATATATTTCTTCTGTACCATCTTCTATTGATCTTTAGGTTTCTAATGAAAACAAAGTACAATCCACAAGTCTGTAGATTGTGCTAACATTTATAATTGTTTATTTCTAACCTAGAAGTAACTTACATGACCAGGTTTTTAAAACATTTCAGCATTATGGTTATGCACAGTATGTTATTTTCTTTCAGATATTTTATTCTTATTTTGTCTACAAGGTTATTTCTATGTTGTCATTCCTGCCTACATTGCTGACTTCATAATTGTCCATTTTTTTCATGCCTAGAAAGAATATAAATTAAGTGTCTAAAAACAAAACAAAAAAAGGAAGAAAATGCTGGAGATTTAAGTGAATGTATAAAGTATGAAGAACAGGGTAAAAGAAAAAAACATTAAAATTCTGAGCTCATTTAATCTAATTTGGAATGTTTACCTTTTATTTCATTGCTTCTGCAATTCATATATTATTCCTGGACTCAAAGCTTTTGCTAGATGGGCAGGTAGACCATGGACATGGACATGGAGGCCTTTGCAGTTTCATCAGCTGCAAAGCTGAAACCTTACTTGGAGTGAGGACCTTGCAACAGTGACTCATGCTCTTATCGTTCCTTGGTTAGATTGATGCAATTCATTTTACTTTGGTGCCTTTGAAGACCATTCAGAATGGTCTTCAGCATGCAGTAACATATTTGTTGGCTGGCATGGATCATGAACATATTGCACCTATTTTATAGGCCTACATTGGTTGCCAATAGTTTTCCAAGCACTACTTTTTATAGCTTGGCACCTGGATACTTACAGAACTATCTATCTAATTGCATTCAACCCAACTGATAAATTCCCCTCAGGAGATTTGTGATACTCCTTCTCCTGGGAGGTATTCCACATCGGAGCCATGGTGGTGCAGTGGTTAGAGTGCAGTACTGCAGGCTACTTCTGCTAATTGCTGGCTGCCTGCAATTTGGCAGTTCAAATCTCACCAGGCTCAAGGCTGACTCAGCCTTCCATCCTTCTGAGGTGGGTAAAATGAGGACCCAAATTGTTGGGGGCGATAGGCTGACCCGATTAGAGTGGGCTATAAAGCACTATAAAGTGGTATATAAGTCTAAGTGCTATTACTAAGTGCTATTGCTATGCATAAAAGAAAATGTAGCTTCCTTTCCCAGATGAAGTTCTTCTTGGTCTTTTCCCCTACATATTCTTGATACTTCAGAATTGATATTTTAAGTCCAATCTTATAAGTAGTCACTTCAAACCCCACCATAACAAACCCCAACTTTCTCTAAACACATTTCTGAACCAGGCATTCCCAGGAAAAGCCTTGGACAACAATTTTATAAAACACAAAGAACAGTTCCCATGCAAAGTTCTTCACCTGAGGGACTCACTCAACCTCACATGCTCTTCTTACCAGGAGGGACTTTTTCTCCATCACCCAAAAATGAAAATTTTGGGGTAGGATGAATGCCTTTCCTTCCTAACCACAGTCCTACCCTCAAATCCCTAGTTTTCACATACCCGGAAAGATCCTGCAGGTGTCTCCTTTAGATCATGCATCTCTATGCATCTTATCATAGAATTCTCAAGAATTGCAAATGGTGAAAGAATAATGTTTGTTCTATACTTTCATCTATGAGTTAATGAGAAACAACCAAGAATATTGTATTTTTGGAAAGGTAAATCATTCCAAGCCCGATTCCTGAATTTTTGAGGTTTGACAACACATCTCCCCCATTGTTTTGCTTCAGGAACTCATGGCATTCATTTCAAAAACTACCTCAAAAAACTTCCAAATTCACAAAACCACAATTTAGTGTGCTTCACGCAGCTATCTTCAAGCTCTAGGAAGGTCCTACTTTCTCCTATTTAACTGGCATTTATTTGGATTTTTTGTTCCTTGGCACTTCTTTACAATGTTCCTCCAGGACAGTGTCAGCTAATGTCACCTTCTTTAAGATGGCTGTGGCAGTTTGTGACAGGCCAAGCACGTACACTGCTTTACTTCACAGCTGAGGCATATTTTACCCGTAGCCTTGGTCTATGAGACTGAGCCCTTATATTTCCCATCCTATCATTCAATGGCTGCACAACACATCAAGCCCATCACTCTCCTAAGCTCCATTTAAACCTGAAAGTGCCACAGAGCCAAAATACTGAGAAGGGAAGCCGGATGCAGTAGCTTCATCAGGCCTTTAGGTGACTTTCTTGTTCTTTGGTTCCTCCAGGTGTTCGTTTGCTGAGAGCTCACATGCTCCAGGGAGCAGTGAATATGAGTGGTTTATACCTTTGCTTTAGTCACCAGGTTAAAATATAACAACACCCACATGACTAAAGCTAACCAAATAACCACAATTGCAGGAAACAGAATCAACCAGCAGCATGACTTCTACCCAAAAGCACTTGCAACTCATCCATCCCAAGTGCCCTTCAGAAAAACTAGATCTTAACCATTTCATTTCATTTCATTTCATTTCATTTCATTTCAGTGTTTTGCTTGTATGCCACTCACTCATTCCTATAGGTGCTTCCTGGAAGGAGGTGACCTTATCTCTGTTCTTAAAAAGGGGGCCACTACAGCTTGCATTTGTGGTCCCAGATGGCAATATTCCCTAGGATATGGGTCTCATTGGAAGGGCAGACACCGCCTGGAAAAAAAACAAACTCCAGAGCCACCCTGGACAAATCAAAGCAACTCCAGCTAATTTGGGACTTTGTGCTTTGCTTGTTCCTCCCACAAAAGGAGGGGAGATGAGGATAAATGCGTGGGCAGAAGAGCTATTCATAAGCCAATTTATTAAGACGAGATACGATCACCTGAAAACCATGTCAAAGAGGTTCAAAACCAGCCAAATAAACACCAGAAAAATATAAGGACTCATCAGTACAATAATGAAGAGAAAATGACATTCCGGAATGCCAGCAAGCTTAGCGCCATAAACAAGATCTATACAACATGTTATTTAGCTGTCACTTCACCTCTTTTACTTATTTAAGCCACATCAATCACTTCTTTTCCGCACATTTTTTGGGAAGTGCTTTCGAAGCAGCTTTGATGATTCCCTGAGTGCACAGTGTGCTCCATTAACCACCGGGGAGCATCTTTTAGACAGGGGGGAAAGTGGCGTTATTGCTTTAGTCATTGAGATCACATCTAGTGAGGGCAATCTTATTTATTGTTAAGATCCTGTTGTATCTCAAATGTCAAGTGTGAGATTATTAGGGAGCTGCTCCCAAAGAAAACAAAGACCTGGGAGAGGGGAATAAATCATACATGGGCACATCTAGGGAAACCTCCCCCAGAGTCACAGGCGCAATGAATAATGGAAGCAGAGAACCAGAAGTCCTGCAGACAAAGCACAGCTGGTAGAAGTTGCTGTCACAAGATACAGAAAAGGCCCCCACCAGACATCTGTGGGACCTCCATCTGAATCCTATGTCCCTTCAAGAAAGCCTGGATTAAGGAGATCTTGGGTGTGAGCACAAGAGTTTGGGCTGTCACCAAAGAAGCAACTCTCATGCCGCAAAGTGGTGGCAGGGCTGGAAGAACCAGAGGAGGGTCCTCTTTCACATTTGCAGTCGCCTGCAAGGGGAGGAAGCCCATCCTCCAAAGGAGGCCATACTGGTAGGCAACCCTATGAGGTTCAAGTGGATGCCACTTCCTCCCTGTCCCTTCTTTTTTTTCTTTCTGAAATCTCTCTCCTTCTCAGAGCTTGCTCTGCCTGGGGCAGTGAAAGAGAGCTGCCCTCATTTGGTGTGCAATGTGGTTGTGGGAATGCTGAGAAGACGAATGCTTCGATGTGGGGTTTTTTAATGGTTTTTAATCAGCCTCAATATATGTAAACCAGCAAGAGTCAATGGTGTACAACCACTGCACTAACGATGAGGCTTGGAGACAAAGACGGCAGAACCGACCATACTGTCCAGGACTGTTTTGCAATACAGAGTAATAAAACAACAGTGGAAAGTCTTACCCTTGTTTTGGCATCAATTTTGGCTCCTCTGTCAAGTAACAGCTTTACCATGTTGGTGTTCCCTCTTTTGGATGCTACATGGAGGGGAGTGATGTCATTCTGCAGGGGGAAAAATAAACAGCCTTTGCATTTCACCTGGATGGAATCTCTTTCCCACGCTGTGACTCTGAAGGTGCTCATTCTTGTACCATTTTAAATTGCCTCCTCCCTTCCTGGAGGACCTCTGCAGACGGGGAGGGGAGAGGGGGAAGGGAGGAAAAAATCTCTCTTCTGCAGGGATTTCAAGGATGAGCAGCAGAGGTCTCTGGCCAGTTTCTGTTTTCCTGCCTTCTCCTTTCCTGCCCCTTCTAATCAGCATAGGAAGAGCCATCAGCAACCGCAGCTGGTAGGAAGGTGCCCTGCACACCTAGTCTCAGGGGCAGTTCTTCCAGGGTATGAGAAACCCCTGGACCCAATACCAAATGCCTCTTGATTATTTTCACCGTGGCCTTGGCACTGCCCCAAGTGCTGAGCTGGCACCATTGTGATAGGGGCTCAAGCCAGAAAGCTCTCTTGGTGATTCAGGGCATCATGTTATTTATTTATTTATATACATATACATATACATATACATATACATATACATATACATATACATATACATATACATA
>JANHJO010004239.1:88144-100359 GCA_032468235.1 Pseudoxyrhopus heterurus
AAGTATGGTGAGAGGTCCACAGTGGACAGCATGAGGTTGAAGTTGTGAGGATTTTAATATGTGTACACACACACACGTACATGTGCACACGCACACACACAGAGAGAGACATATATATAAGATAGTTTGAATTGAGAGGTGTTAAGTTCAATGTGTAGGTAAATCGACCCATGAGAGTAGAATTTATAGTTTATGGTTTCCCCATGGATTAGGACAATTGCTTCCTTTCGATCGGAATGCACCTCCACTGAAAGATCAAGTATGTTATCTTGTAACATTAAATATTAAACACTAAAACCATTTCCATTGTATGTACAAGTGGTACTTGGCATGGAAAACATAATCACAACCTTACTATGCAATACATTGTATGAATGGCTAAAACTGATGTTGGGTTGAGAGCTGAAGTTACTGCAAAAAACTGCAACTGTGTTGGTTTGAGCATCTAATAAAACTTGGCTATCTTGAAAATCTGCTTAATACTTTGGTGGGAGACTACCAGGAAACTCCAGTGCTATGAACTAAATAGAAAGTTGAAAAAAGCATCCTGGGAGATATTTGTTTCCAAGAAAACCATACAGATGTATCCATGAAGCCAATGGTAATCAAGCTTAATTCAGACTTTATGCTGCAATGAAGAGAATAGTCTAACATGCTATATCTGTCCTGAAGGCACATTGGTTATCACTTTATTACAGAACGTGGTACTTGTAAAGACATTCAAAGCCTTCTCTGGCTTGCAGTATTGGGTATCTTATAGAATGCGTGTCTGTTATGTACCCCACCCATTAGCGAAGTATAATTCTTGAAGATTATCATTATTATTGGTTCATCACAGTCAGCCAGATAGTCAGACTGGCTTTGGCATTTTTATTCTTATTGAATTTATTTGCTGCCCATCTCAGAGTTCAAGGCGACTCTGACAGACTTGATGAATGCCACATCTTGCCAACAATGTCTATGTGACAACTTTAAAGATCACAATGCACACATCCCTAAGATACGGCTGTCACCAAGATTTGAAAGCTTTTGGCGCTTGTCCACCCTGATGATCAGTTATTCTGGTGGTACTGTGAACTGCAAACTAGTTTGTTATTATGGTCTATCTTAGTTTAAAAGCTTTATATTATTCTTAGATATTAATTATTGGTTTGAGCCTTTATAGTATACACTGCTTTAGTGGTTTCCTGCTTTGGAAATCTTTTTCAAAATTCGGTGAAGTTTTTAAACCCTCTAAATAAAGATCTCCCAGAGCTGTATAATTTACAAATGCAGATCTGAAATAGGGTTTTCCTGGGACCAGTTGAACATAAAGTCTATTGACTTCAGTCTAAACCCTTTTGTATTTTTTAAATCACAAGAATGATGAATGTAATCAAGAGTTCATAGCAAAAAACTTGTACTGGTATAGAAAGTTAGCTATGCTGTAGCTTATTGAATAAACTTAATCCAAGGTTAAACACAAGGGATTGGGTTAATTGGGTAATAGTGATGGAGTAACAAAAGAATATTCTATTAATGTATTCTAAACAACGTTATCAGTGAGACAGTTTTAATCTCCTTCCCAGCAGCTTTAGGGAACTGAAAGTCTTCCAAAATCTGAAATAAGATTTCAGAAATCAGTTCTATTGATTGTAATTTTTTTTCACTTTGGGTAACATAAAGAGGATATAAATTAAAATTTACAAAGCAACAGAACATCTGGTAGATATTGAATTAATAAATGTTTCTTAAATATAAAATAATCTTTAAGGTACCACTTCTGATTGTATTTGATAAGTAGGATATTCTATGAAAGTTATTTTTGTCTACTATAAATTACTTCAGAATAACTAATGATGAAAAAAATGCCATAACTATGAAAATTGGGTAGGAATATTTGGACAGATAGGGGGATTTTTTTGGTTGCATGTTCTTACATTTGCTTTAATATTTATACTACTGCTGCAGGATTTTGAGCATGGAGATTATTCAGAGCTCTCAGGAACACACATCTGTCTGCAGTTCCTTAAACCAAACTCATCTTTTCCTGGGAGCATAAAGCAAAGGAAGAGGACAGAAGTGTTCTCCTGGGAAAAGAGGTGGTTGCTTTCAGAAATTGCAGGTAGATGCTAACTTTTAAGCTCTGGAGAATTTTTTGCTTCAAAATCCATATATTACATAATCCTACCGTTCTGGTTTGGGTTTCTGGAAGGATCTAAGTACAGTAATTATATCACTATTTGGTGCATTTAGAATTCAAGATGAATCCATTCAAAGGAGACAGCTAGTTTGTATTGATGAAGGCATCAGGCTAGAAGCCAGAAGACTGTGAGTTCTAGTCTTGCCTTAAAAGCACAAAGCCAGCTGGGGGATCTTGGAAAAGTCACACTCTCTTGGCCCCAGGAAGAAGGCAGTGGCAAAGTAATCCCTGCAGTATTCTTGATGCCAAGAATACTGCAGGAATTAGTCCAGGCTATTTGAGAGTGACTTGAAGCACCTCCCCTAAAACGAACAAGATTTCGATAAAATTTATTTCTTTGAATAAATGTTATATGTCATTATAAAATAATCTCAAGTATGTTGAGTGACACACTGTCACAAGCTAATAATTTAACTGAAATTAAGAATACACATGCAAAAAGATGACTATCTTGAATTTCACTGTTGGGAATTTGCTATCTACTTGGGAATTTTTAAAATATATATGGTGGTTACTGAACAGTCACACTGCTTTTTAATCTTTGTTAAATAATACTTTTAATTTTACACCCAACTTCTACACATTCAGTATACATAATGTCTTATGTATGATAAATGGTGCTGAACATAATTATTAAATGCATGCTAGAGAATTGGTTGTAATAACTTTCACTTGTTTCCATAAAGAAAATAGGAACAAAAAGAGACCACAAAACAGTTGCTTATTTAAAAATATTACTCGATCATAACAGTGCCTGGTGGACTCTGGATTTCATCCTTTAGCAGATGGAGGGCTCTTCAATTGCTTTGGCGCCCTGTGTAACTGCTTTCACGCATTTAGCCATTGTCTGCGAGGCTCTGCTTATTGGATCTGCAAAGATAAACATCTGTTATCATTTTAGAAGTCTGACTTGGTGGATAGGTTATGCATTAACTGAAATAATTTGGTTTTGAATTAGTACGCTCTGTAAAATCCAGCCACCAAAACTTATAAACCATGATGCTATATATGGCTTAGTATGTCTGATGTTAACAAATTGTGGCTTAATAGAATATGTTAACTCAGTGATCAATGAACAGCTAATGTTTTTAGTAGTCAAATATTTCAAGCATCAGCAAAGCACATTTTGTTTGCGATTTAATTATACAAGGAATTCTGCATGCATGAAGACTATTGTTACCTGTCATATAAAAGTCTTTAACTGTAAGCTGAGGAGGAACAAGAGGATCAGCAAGAAGTTTCTGATTCACTACCTATAATTTAAACAAAGAATGGCAAATATTAGCAAATTTCACACAATTGATATCTGTATGCTGGATCACATAAAAACACCCAAAGAATTCATTATATACTGGAATGTTTCATAAGATAGACAAAAGAATTTTTTTTTAAAAAAAACAGCTGTAAGGAAAATCAAGGAGAAAGTGATGGAAAGAGTACTTTCGTAATATATTACAAAGCACCTAAACCTAACAACAGTGGGACATTATTTTATACAAGTTTAAGACAGAAAGATCAATGATAATTTTTATAATAATAGCTTATATGAAAAGTAACTATCTTGAAGTTTTTATATCCAAATAGTGTAATGGAACATAACTTGGACAATTCATTTGCTTGAATAAAATAGTTGGCTTCTTCCACATCATCGTATCGAACCAAATTAGGGGACACTTCTTCTAATCTCCTCCTCACTTGATCAAGATTGTCATAAGGGAGAGTCACACCAGTCAGCTAAAAGAGGAAAAAAGAGAAAGAAAGAAACTCAAGATCCAGTGTGGATATATTTCTTTTTGTTGATATCCGTATTTGCACCCCCAAAATTATATACAGTGCACTCAGAAAGTATTCATACACACTTCACTTTTGTTATGCTGCAGCTTGATTCTACAGTTCTAAAATTTGTATATTTTTCTCATTAATCTACACTCATTACCCCATAATGACTAAGTGAAAACAGAATTTTAGAAATGTCTATAAATTTATTAAAAAGAAAAGAACTAAAACATCACATTGGCATAAGTATTCAGACCCTTCACTCAGTACTTTGTTGAAACACCTTTGGCAGCAATTACAGCCTCGGGGTTTTGTTTTGTTTTTTGGTATGATGCGACAAACTTTGCATCCTTCCTTGCAAATCACCTCAAGCTCAGTCAGGTTGGATGGCAGCCATTGGTGGACAGCCATTTTCAGGTCCCTCCAGAGATGTTCAATAGGGCTTAAGTCAGGGCTCTGGCTGGACCACGCTAGGATGTTCACAAGAGTTGTCCCTAAGCCACCCCTGTGTTGCCTTGCCTGTGTGCCTAGAATCGTCATGTTGGAAAGTGAACCTTTGGCCCAGCCTGAGGTCCTGAGCCCAGGCCTCACTGTTGGGGTGGTATTGGGCAGGTGATGAGTGGTGCCTGCTTTCCTCCAGACAGAAGGTTTAGAATTGAGACCAGACAGTTCAATCTTGATTTCATCATTCCAAAGAATCTTGTTCCTCGCAGTCTGAGAGTCCTTCAGGTGCTTTTTTGCAAAATCCAAGTGGGCTCTCGTGTGTCTTGCACCGAGGAGAGGCTTCTGTCTAGCTACTCTACCATACAGCCAGATGGGTGAAGGGCTGCAGTGATGGTTGTCCTTCTGGAACTCTCTCCCACACAAGATCTCTGCAGCTCAGCCAGAACGACCATCAGGTTCTTGGTCACCTCTCTTACGAAGGGCCCTTCTCCCATGATTGCTCAGTTGGATTGGGCAACGGGCCCTTGGAACAGCCCTTGTTGTGCCAAACCTCTTCCATTTGAGAATTGCGAAGGCCACGGTGCTCTGGGGAACCTTCAGTGCAGCCTAAATTTCATGCCTTCCCCAGATCTGCGCCTTGTGATAATCCCGTCTCTGAGCTCTGCAGGCAGTTCGTTTGACCTCATGGCTTTTGCTCTGCTTCAATATGCATTGTCAGCTGTGAGGCCTTCTATAGAGAGGCGTGTGCCTTTACAAATCATGCCCAATCGATTCATTTACCACAGGTCGATTCCAATCAAGATGTAGAAACATGTCAGCAATGATCAAGAGAAAGGGAGGTACCTGAGCTAAATTTCAAGCGTTGTTGCAAAGGGTCTGAATATGCCAATGTGGTATTTCAGGTTTTTCTTTTTTAACAAATTTACAGACATTTCTAACCTTCTGTTTTTACTTTGTCGTTATGGGGTACTGAGTGTAGATTAATGAGAAAAATAAATAAATTTCAACTATTGTAAAATCAGGCTGCAGCATAGCAAAATTGACGAAAGTGAAGGAGGTCTGAACATTTCCTGAATGCATTGTAATTTCAGAGGTTGCAGTTGTAGCCATTCCATGTGGATTAACAATTTAAGATTACTGTATTTTGCAACTTAACAAGGTAGCAAAATATATTTCTTATGAATGGCACAAGAGATGTAAAAAAGCAAACTTGCTATCTTTGCTATTGATAGTGTCACAAAAATATTTTTTAGAATATTTGGCCTGAAAAGTATAATAGTAGCCATTCAGCATGAAACAATTGTAACTCAATACAGTAAAGCAAAGCACATAGACTAAACCCAGCTTTTTCTACAGAATCCTATGTCAAAATGCACATTCAATTGTCCAATCTCCACAAGCTTTTAAATACAAATCAATAACTTTCACATTCAAATCTCTCAGTTCCAGAAAATACAGTTACTACAGACATATAGTTTATATTACTATGATCTTTCTGTTCATTTTGCGATCAATTACTTTTCAAAGATTGGCTAAATTAGAAAGTTCACGATTTCAACTCCTGAATATAACCAACTTATTTTCTCAAGTGTTACTTCAATCTCTTGAGAAATATTCAGTGATTAGGGCCCTTACAGTACCTCAGAGAGTGCCCTAATAATTTTCCAGTCCTCTCTTGCCATGCCAGGTGGTGTCACTGCTACCCTGGTTTGTTGAGCTCTGCCTTCGGTATTCACATAAGTTGCAGCCTTTTCCGTGTAAGCTGCTCCTGGAAGAATCACATCAGCCATAGAAGCTCCAGTATCCCCATGGTGACCTGAAAGATTGCAGCAGCAGCAGCAGTGGGGTTACTTTTAATTTCTCACTGAACTTTGCATTGCAAAGTTTGAGTGGTTCTTTTCAGACACCGCTTTTGAAATAGAAGTATTTAATATTTAATCATGACCTAATATTAAATGTACAGTATGTGTCCACTGAATTCAAATAATTCATGCAAAAAATCTCCCAGTTTCACAGATTTCCAACAGATCCATTTATTCTAAATTCATGCTGTACAGTATACTATTTATCCAGACATGCTTTGGATAGCAGCTTTTCAACTAACTGATTTTATTAAGGCTTAAGTTTTTGGGAGCTTCAGCTCACTCCATCGGAGGCATCAGAATGGCTACACCGATGTAAGATTTAAATTGGAGTGAGGAAGTAGGAAAGGAAATATAGATTGGCTACGTAGATCATATGTGAGGCAGATGCCTTTCATTAAATTTGTAAGCAGAAAAAGTGCTGTTTTTTTCTCCACCACAGATTAACACAGCTGTTCCCCAGATGTTACTTACCCTGATAAACGATAAGGCAATTCTCAGGCAAATCTTGTCGGGTAATACAACTTGCATCAGCCCCTAAGAGATACAGCACTTTAGGAGGGTTCTTCCTGATACCATCTACTCCTGGTTTGTAACCTAGGTCAAGAGCAGCTACTTGGCCTGCCACTCTGTAGAGGAGGAGATTATTGTTTCAGCCAGCATTCTCAGACTTGATAAACCCTAAACCCTTTGACACTTGACCAGAAGCATGTTTTTGAACAATTTCCTATTTTGCAGAACCATGTCTTACTGAAAGGAATAAAGCTTCCTATATCTGGTTTGTTTTACTATTTTTGGTAAAAGCATTTTGGAAAAGGACCCAGCAAAATGAGTTAATGGAAACTTTTAACTCTTTCCCTTTCAACTAAGTACATCTTCTCTCAAAATAGATTTTTGTATCTCAAAAATTTTGAAAGGTATGGATTATTTATTCAGATCCATAGCCATGAAATATCCTAAAAGTCTCAAAGACAAAGCTTACTCTTAATTACACGATCTACTTTCTAGACTCTGGAGCTTAATACATAAAATGTATGTCAAACATGTAATTTAGAAGTGCAGGGAGAGAGAGTTTTAATAGGAAAAAAAACCTTACATGTAGAGTTCAATCATCTTCAGTTCTAAAAAAAATGTTCAGGTCATTCTAAATGTATTCAAGAGTATTATTAGGCATTTGAGCTAAGCCCATTTCTAAATATCAATTTGCTGTAATTTATTCAAACCAGTGGGAAATCAGTAATTTTAATAATCTGTTCATTTTTTTTAAATTCTATTTTATAAATTCAGCCAGATGGATTCAAGGAAGTCCTGAGCCAGTGCCTAGCAACTCAAGGGTAGCTGGAACAGAACAGGCTCAAAAAGAACCCTGAAAAACAGCTGCCGTCTTATTTCTTGAGAAACCATTTGGCTCCAGGGTAGTGGTCAGCCTTTTGTCCAGAGAGGAAGCAGACCCAAAAATACCAGTTTACCTTTATCGAAAGATTCCCTTTCCAAAATCTTGAAGTCTGAAAATACATCATAGTGATGTTAATATTATAGGAATCGCATTGGTTGCTGGTTTGCTTCCAGGCTGAAGGCTGGGTCTCTGTTACCTTTGAGAACATGTCCAGGATGAGCTTGTCTCATGCCACCATCCTATTGTCTTTTGGGAAAGCAGTTGCAATCATGCCTTTTCACAGAGCTTTCAAAGAAGAAAGCACTCCAAGAGATTATTGGTATTTTAATGGGGATCTTGGCCATATAAACTGCTACGATTTTTATTGGCAACTTCTTTTATTGCAATTTTTGTTTTAGAGTTGTAACTTCAAACGTAAGCAGTATAAAAATAATTGTACATAAACAAACAACTTTATGGTAGAAATTTTTATGGCTCTACTACAAGAGATAGAAATCAAACTAGAAAATGAGCTTGGACAAACCTATGAAGAATGTTCATAATTTTCCAGTCAACATCTACTCCATTTTTTGCCCTAATATTCTGTGCAATAATCAAAATGGCCGAATGAATAGCTGCTCCATCATCACGTTGCAGGGCTGCACTGCCCACCACCACCATCGGCTTTTTGGCCTGGCTCAGAACCTTTTATAAACAATGAGACACGAGAGTGAAGAATCGCTCCATAGTTAAGACATTGTAGCTTTGTAATTTTGTAAGAAAAGTTAGAGACAAAAACCAGAGTTTATCATTTAAAGTACCTTGCTGAATGGATGCTTCTCAGAAGCAATGTCTAGGAGTATCTGTGGGGAATCTCCCAGATGCTCATAAGTGTAGGTCAAATCGACTGGGCTGCCCACGAGAGCCACTTTTAGCTCATTATGTAGCCAGCTGAAAGAGGAGTAAGCACAAAAATGTGTAAGGTCTTCTAATATATAGGCACGCTGTATGGGATGAGTTTATTTTTGTACTTTTCTGCCTGGGCTCTATTTACAGAAGTTTCTGAATTCCTTCAAAGCAGCAGAGAGCACATGCCATAGTTTAGTATTATTCCTCTCCCAAAAGAAAAACTAAGTACAAAGCACACACAGAAACAAGTGGACCTTGAGACAGGGGTCCATTCCTTTTGCAACCGATGGTTCATATTCCGATAATAGCATTTTATCTTTGAAATGTGCCTATTTGCATCCTTCTGTATTTCAAAAATAAAAAAGCACCCCTAGTATTACAGGCTTAAGAGATAACAGTTTGTCAGCTCAGCTGCCTCCGATGTAGCCGCCCTCCAGATGTGTCTTAGAATTCTCTGGCTCTATGGCCACGGTGAAGATTTCTAGAAGCCAAAACATCTGGAAGGCAGCTAGTTTTGGGAAAACTGCATTAAAGAATATAAAAGAATCATACAAACCCCATCGTATCTCAAAATCTTATGTGAGCCACTGACATACTGGCAAACACAATTAGCTTCCCTACTAGAAGCTCTAGTGGAACTGGAATGGTCTTAAGCAGGAGGTTGGACTAGAAACTTAACAGAAGTATTTTCAGCTCCGATTCTATGATCATGTTTATGTTCAAGATAAAAACGATAAAAAAGAAGGTCTGGCCCCTTACAACGTACCTCCTAATTCCCAGAAAGAAAATCAATTTCACTACACGTTAACAAACCTTTTTCTAATTCTTGCATTGAATAATGGTGCTTCAAAGCGTGGATTGGTGCCAACCAGAAGTAGGAAATCTGCCTCTTCTACTCCTGCAATCTTGGTATTAAGTAAGTAATTGGATCGCAGGTCTGTCCTATAATAGAATGCACAAACAATCATAACAAATATAATTGTGATATAGTGCTCTAGTAGGAATAGCAGTAAGATTTCCATTCTCCATAGTGCTTTACAGAGGTTTACAAATGCCAGCATATTGCCCCCAACAATGTGGGTCCTCACTTTACCACAGAAGGATGGAAGGCTGAGTCAATCTCGAGCCCCGTCAGGATCGAGCTCTAGGCTGTGGGCAGAATTAGCCTGCAATGCTGCATTCTAACCACTGTGCCACCAGGACTCAAATACGGCTTTGACACTTAAAAGTAACACTTATGAACTACTATATCTGCACAGTACCAATCTTATTTTTTTCTATTTTATCAGCCAGCATGTTTACCTTTTTCTAGAAAAAAAAAGTTTTTCCATTTTTATAATAATGCTTCCAATTATGAACTATGAATTTAATGCTTGATCTAGACTATTTAGAAGTCTTTAAGGACAAGGGCTATATGAATTTAATTTACTGTCCAAATTTCTAATCTTGCCAAGTTCTCTCAACATATTCCATTACCATATTTTTTTATTGGGATCACACCAGTTATCGTCTCTTACCCAGCTCCTGCAGTAGGGAAAACCTCTTCAGTACACATATTATCAGAGTTGATTCTATTCAGCAAGTCTTTGAGTGACACGAGGGCTTCTGCATCCACTAATCCTCCTGCAATGGCAGCTACCTCATTACCTTGGCTCCCCTGAAGCTGCAGCAGGGAACAAAATACCACAAAACAATCATTACGTCACCACTGTATTTTTTTTAAAGAACAATCTTTTTAAACAGTTATTTTTCCTGAGACAAATCAGGAAAACAAAATAATTTTCATAAAACAGATATACAGGTGCAAAACTACTTGTGTGCAGTGATAAATATAAATTGGTTCTGAGATCTGAGACAAAAGGGATTTTTAAATCTATGATGCACAAATACTTTTATAGTACCCTTTTAACCACAAGACATAACACAAAATGGCTTTTAAAGCCCTACGTGGCATCGAGCCAGCTTATTTGACTGCCTCTGCTCAATTTCATCTGTCAGTCCCATTAGTTTCAGTAGCAGGAGCATGTTGCTGGTCCCATTGGCTTCACTTGATGGGATCAAGAAAAAGAGCCTTTTCTCTGCCATGTCCCCCACCTTCTGGAACATCAGCCCCTCCCCCCAGACACACACACACGCACACACACACGAGACTGGCCCCAGCCGTGCTGGTCTTCTGGAAGGCCCACAAAATGTGGGCGTGCCACTGGGTTTGGGAATCCCAAGGAACCGTGGAGCCTGTTAACTAGTTACACTGGATGTAGCCAGATTATTATTGTATTTTTTTGAATGTAGCTTTTAATTGTTATGAATGGTAGGAAGACTATGATTGTTACTTGTGTTTTAAAACTGCATGTGCCACTCAAAACATGCAAGTAGTCATATAAATTAAATAAACAAGCTCCCTGTTTTGAAGTGTGAAAAGTAGCATTCCTCAAAGTATAAGAATTCATAAGTAAATGTGTATCAAATGTAAAGGTAGTGTTAAACAGTCTTGTCAAGTCCATAGGCTTACCGCAGTTGCTACACAGCTCAAGGCTTCTTCCCAAGATACATAAGTGAACAACCCTTCTTTATTTTTTATCATCGGCTCAACAAGTCGCTGACGTTTCAGACCATCATAAGCAAATCTGAAAAGCAAAGATAAAAACTGATTATAGAAGCAGCTGAAGGTGAAATGTGTATCTACAAACACCACGGCTAACTTTGTAAACTTTTTCAGCACAAAATTTACTTGTCCATAACATCAATACGTGACCATGTCCTGGAGCAGTTGGTCACGATGAGGGAGGGGACAATACTAGACCTACTCTCAAGTAGTGTTCAGAAACCGATGAGAGAAATATATGTACTCAAACTAACACAGAGTGCAATAAATAAATCATGCAATAAAATTCAACCTTCAAAGAGGCAATATCATATCAAGTTCTACACACTTATATGGGATTTCAAAAAAGAGGAAATAGAGGAAATTTTTCTCTTCCAAATATCACATAGAGCAAACGGTGTGTCGGGGTGAGCAGAATGGATTAAATCTGAATAGCAGAATGTCAACATGGGAAGGAGCTGGCCCAGCTAATCAGCTCCACAGATACTTGTGATAAAGGGGCACAAACGAGGATATAAACTTAAAAGGACATACAAGATGAAGCTTGATAAAAGTATGGAATCAGCCCATCAGTTTCAACCCTACAGCAATAACTGCTGGAAATGCCATGATACATGGTGAACGTATGTATTAGAAAGATATACATATCCTTTAGGGATCAAATTCAAAATGAAATCACATTTTAATCATTTATTAGGTACAATGCAAGAGCACATTAAAAATACCATAATTTATTAAGATACATCTGCAAGAATATTGTTTGCACAACTCTGGAAAAAAGACATACCGGAATTTCAGCAATATTTGAGTACTTAAACTTGGAGAATACATAGCAATGGAGAAACTGACACTATAGACATAATACCGTAGAAGATTAAGTTTGAATAGGGATGGCTTCCTTATGCAGCAAGGTATAATGAAACATTTAAAATATGGTTTTTATACCTTATGCCAAAAAGTACTGCAAATTTGTTGGAGCACAAAGGGGGAAGTCAGAAATTAAGTATTAGTCTATATTTTGGGGAGGGTCTTTTTCAATATAATAAAAACTGGGGATAATTT
>JANHJO010004240.1:5701-24805 GCA_032468235.1 Pseudoxyrhopus heterurus
AAATTCATCACTTTTCCTGATGTATTTTAGCAAAGATTGTTTACTACTGTACCTATCCATTTAAAAGAAAATGCAACGCAACACTTTTTTTTGAGTGGGGAATAGTTAGACCACAGCCTCTTTGTTTTGTTTTGTTTTGTTTTAATTGCATACTATAATGCATTGTTGTTTTAGAACTCACATGTTCTAACAAGAAGACACTGATCTTCTCCTCCCATTTAGCAATGTTACCTAGAATCTCAGAAACTTCCTTTTTCTGCCATGGTACCTACCCTCTGAAATATCATTCCTCCAGAAGTTTAGACTCTTCCCTATACTGCAAGCCTTTAGATCAGGAGTGTCAAACTTGCATCATCATGCTGGCATCACGTGATGTATCGGGACTTTTTTCTCCTTTGCTAAATCAGGCATGGCCAGTGCATGGCACATCAGGCCTGCGGGCTGCGAGTTTGACAGGCCTGCTTTAGATGATGTTTAAAAACTTTTCCATATATTTCTTCTCAAGCAAGCATTTGTATAGATTGGTGGGGTGCCCATATATAGTGTCTGTCTTGGCTCTGATATGCTGTCCCTCTTGTTAGAGTTCTATTTTTATGTTTATTGTTTGTTTGTTTATTGTTAGGTGTTGGGTTTTAATTGTATGCTGTCCAAAATCCATGCTGAGTTTGGCAGCTCATATACCTAATTTACAAATATAAATAAATGTGTGGTGTTCTGTTTCTGAAGATGTTAACTATGTCTATTTAGTCCTGATAAAAGACTATTGAAACAGATTGTATTATCTTTCTCTTTCAAATTGGCCTTGGCTAATAAAATCAGTCTTGTCCATCACAAAGCCCTTTACTTCAGGTGAAATCTATTCTAGGCTAGTCCCTAATTTTCAGCACTAGTTCCAATAATATTTTCTCAGCCTCTTCTTCAATTAACAAATTAAGATCAAAACTGTTTAGCCCATCTCAAAAACAGCTGTTTTGCTCTTCAATAAACTATACATCTACATCTAATTTGACTTAAGTACTGTAAAATACTAGATGCTTTGCAACTCCACATATGGAAATATATTTTGTTTCAAAAGCAACTTCCTTGTTATTCTAACAACAAAAATCACAATACAAAAACGGGCTACTGTTAAAAACAAATAATTGATTACCTTTAATTGGCAGCACTGATATACTCAAGGAGAGCTTCCTTAGAAGCAGAAGAAAAAAAAAACATTCAGACTGCTTTTAATAAGAACTTCTCTTTTAATTCTATATTATTTTCCCTAGATTTAAATAACTTAAAATTTATATAAAGAAGAAATTCGAAATTACTGTCAAAAGTATTCATTCTTTATTAATTTATGCATATTATAGCTCAATAACTATTTTATAGAACACAAGAAGCAAGACATCTTCCAAAAATATGCAATATATCATATCATATCATATCCTATATCATATTACATTATTATATTACTATACTATACTATTAATTATTATATAAGTATATCCTGCAAGCGACTGCTACTCTTTTAGGGCATCCATTGATAATGCAACTTTAATCAATTACTACTTTCTACTTTGAATATCCAGGGTCTAGGCTGCTCTCTTGCTCTGTAAGTATGGCAGTATGGGTGCCTGCAGAAAGCACTAGTAAGGAGGTAAAAGTACAAAGAAAAAGGATGGTGTACTTGCATCATTTTGTCTCATGACATCTACAACTGAGTGGAGGCATGTCTCAGATTAAAGCCCAATGAGATGATGGTTCCCAGCAATGTTATAAATGACACTCTCTGAATGCACCTGTATTCTTCCTAAAGGGAAATTATCTTTGTCAGGGAAGGACCAAGTAATTTGGCTTCCACATTCCTAAAATGATTAGCCTGGCAATAGTAATTTACATTCTGGTAACCTGCCATCCTAATTCTTCCATGTACTTTGTATAGGGCTGTCTTTGAAGATAACTTTGAAATGAATGAAGAGTAAAAGGTGGGGTTTGTGGACTAAATCAAATCAAATCACACAAACACACAATTCATTCTATTCTATCACAGTATGAGCAATTTTGTGGTGGTGCACTGCTGGCAGAGTGATGCTTATTCTCTGAGGCTGAAAGAAACCCGTGTCTCCTGCTATTCTTTTAATGTGTGATTTTATTATTATCCATTTTAGATATCATGTTGCTTTGAATACATAGCTGCTGGAATGGAAAATTGAATATTTTATAAATAAATTCAGCTGAAACAGACAGTGACTATTTCCATCTCAGTGGAGGTCACAAAATAAATTGTAATGTTGTTCCTCACATTGAATTAGCACCATACCAGATGAAATCCATAAATGGTTAAGAAAAAAAAAAGAAAAAAGAAAAACATTTAAGGATGGAAAAATATATCTGAGAAACATTCAATTTTAAAATGTGGAGACATTATGGTACTTTATTTTAGTTCTAAGAAGCTCCTTTTCTGAGTTTTGAAGACTGCAAAGCCGAAAGTGTAGATATACTGTCATTATCTTATATCATGATTTTTTAAAATCTATTTGTAGCAGTAAAACCAATATCTAGGAAACATAAATCTTTTTTTCTGAGATTTGCTTGGTTTTCTTTGGGGATCATGGACCCCATGAGTAAGTGAAGATTATCTAATTGTATTTCATGTTTGTCTATATTTCCTAATCCAACTAAGTTTTACTTATCCTGTCTTTGGTTTTACATCTTAATATAGTGTGTTTGGTTATCTCTTCAATATAAAACTGTAGGATGTGCCAATTTCTCACACTGAGTACTCACCTCTCTGTGTCATTAACAGGGAAAGCTCATAATGTTTCTACTTTAATTTTTAACAGAATGATTTATCACGCTCTCCACCTGTCTATCATTTCATGCTAATTGTAATAAATGATGGTCAACAAGATAGTTAATGTTATAGTTTTACATTGCAGCATATTATTAAGCAATCCAACAAGAAGTACTTTCTTCAAGTACAAATAAAATTATAATAGTGATTCAGAAAAATAATAATCTCCAAAGTACATTTCATTTCTAGTCCATAACATCCTTTTCAAACATATTACACAATTAGTACGATCTTTTCTGAACATCTTGAAAGTAGAGACTCTACAAACTAGGAGTATGTTGTGACCAGATGAGGAAAGAACTAATTTTTCTACCTTTTTCCCATTTAGAGTTTGACTCTCCCAAAGTACTCTTTCTTTTATAAATTAGTAATGGCTATTTCCACAACGTTGTTTCCCCTACCTTAAAGGCAGTGGTGGGATTCAGCCAGTTTGCACAACTTTGGGAGAACCGGTTGTTAATTTTCTGAGCAGTTTGGTGAACTGGTTGTTGGAAGAAATCATTAGGGCAGATAACTGGTTGTTAAATTATTTGAATCCCACCGCTGCTTAAATCTAACTTGGAAATAATCACAAATATTTTAATGTTTACATACTTTTTCAGCAGAAACAACCATTCCCATTTTGCACAAAAGGAGAAGAAATATATCTAGTTATCTATCTATCTATCTATCTATCTATCTATCTATCTATCTATCTATCTATCTATCTATCTATCTATCTATCTATCATCTATTTCATGATTTATGACTTACCCAGTTCAAACAATGTGACAAAAAGAAAATAATAGACCAAAATATATGTAGCTCAGGGTTGAATTGTGAGTCCTTATTACTCTCTGAGCTTGGTGGTTAAACAACAAGAACAACAAAATAATACAAATATTTTTTTTTTAAAAAAAGCCAACGTCAATATAAAATATCAAATGGTGACCAAACAGGATAATTAGATGGCCAAAAGGAAAATCATCTTGATCAGACTCAAAAACTAGGTGAAAAGGCTTTTCCAAAGGCAAGCTGATTCCATGGATTGTCTTCATCCTCATCCTTGTTATCTCTTGTCAGGGAGAGGAAGGAAAATGAGAGAATATGTCAATTTCGCTCCTTGTTTGTTACTCCTGGAATGCTGTAGAGGCAAAGTTGTCAAACCAACTTTTTGCATAATATGACAAGAGTGTAGTTCAGGAACAGGATGGAGGAATTTGGCAAGGTACTGTTCAATAGAAGGTATCCTTCAATAGAAAAATCACCTGTTCCCTAGAACTGCAATAGCATGAAAAATCAGATTTAGAATGGTTTTTTCTTGCACATTATTTGAATCTGAAATAGTTGATAGTTTAACTAGCAAAGAAAGAAATGAATTATCCTATAGATCTAGGAGCTACAGGAATATTCTGATGTCTAGGTTCAATTAAAATAAGAGTATTGTGCTATATTTTTTTAAAAAAACTTTCATGGATCACTCTTATTTCTAATGAAGAATTTGTTAGTCCTAAAGCTACCTAGAAACATCTATTGATTGTTCTCAACCCATTTCTTAAATAATGATCTTTGGTGCTGAAGCCTCCATCAGGATAAATGAACATCAGTGTAAGCACCATCTAATTTAAACACAAGAGAATAATATAATGTTACTTTAACATTCTTCAGGGATGTAGGTAAAGTACATGGGAGAAATCTTTTTCTCCCAATTATTTTAGTAGGAAAGAAAAAGAATAGTAATGAGATCTACAAGAATTTTCCATGTTACCTCAGCAGTTCTAACTTGTACTTTAATCTTTTTCTTTTTACATTTAGTTTACCTAGTTCTAGGTAAGATGAAGGATGGCTTTAAACAAATCATTCTGGAAATATAAATGGCACTGCAAGAGAATCAGTTTGGAAGGAGGGAACCCCAGAGACAACCTAACAGAAAGAATGAGACATTTAGTAAAACATGACTTAAGCACAGGAAAGGAAGAGAATATTGGAAACACACTTAACTGACTCTGTCTAAACTATCTGGTATTAGAGGGAGAGAGGAAAATGCTGTCAAGCTTTCAAAATTTTGTCATAATACAGATTTTGTTATGAATATAGTAGAGTTTTACTATTTCTTATGGTGCCAAATCAAATCTTTCTTACACTCATAGACAGCATAAGGAAGATGGGCTATAGACAATTAAATAACATAAAATACATCAGAATTTAAATAAAAAATTAAAAAGTTAAAAGATATATATGCATCTGTGTGTTACTACCGGTATGTACCAAAGTAACAACCCAACCTCCCACAAGATAAGCTATGTAAGAACTCTATTTAGGAGAGCACAAGCATACTGCAGCAATCCTTAATTGTAGAGTTGTACCTCTGTACCTCTTCCAATAAAATGGATATCCATGAAAAATCATCAAAAAATACAACTTTATCAAAAAGTACCTATATCACTCAACCCACCACAATCTGTAAAAAGGATAATATACAGTACATCAAAAACATCTCAGAAACCACCAACAGTCTATTACAACCAGATGGCATCAGTCTAGCATACAAACCAACCAAAGCTCTCCAAAACATCCTAAGTAAATCAAAAGACCCAACATTCCCAGAAGAAGAAAAAAACAGAGTCATCTACAACACACAGTGTAAAGACTGCAAAAGCCACTACTTGGGACAAACAGACATAAGACTAGCAGAATACATCCATGAACCAGCTACCAGTCAGAAAACCTGATGAAAACTCTTTAATTTCACAACATACAGACATACTTAGGGATAGTTTCAATTGGGAAACTGTGATTATCTTAGACCAAGCCAAGTCCAAAAACACTAGAGAATTCCTGGAATTCTGACAAATCAGCCATCAATAGACATAAATGTCGAGCCTGCTCGCCACCATCACATGTGTCCGACCCGAACGTGCCTTTACCTGGGATCCAGAGCCTTAAGTTACCACCGGACTGTGCCGGCTCTGAATGCCTGACATTGGGATCCGACAGTCAGCTGTAGTCCGGCCATGCGTGCTGGTGAATTGCGGTCACCAGCATTCGGGCGGGCTGTTGGGTGAGCGGGGCGTGCTTACCTTCTATTTAGAGCGGATGTCTCCAGCGCCAATTTTATTCTGTTTGTTTTGGGCAATGACTGCTGGCTATTCTGTAGTGTTCTGGAAGAAGAATCCGGTGGCTATTAAAAGAATTGCACCTATCACCGTGTGTTTTCTTCTGCACAATAACGAGAGCTAACAGTAAGTCAGTGCTCCCTGAACCCTTCCATCCTCACTTCGAATGGACCCCAGAAATGGCAAAAGGCATGGAGGGCTTCACAGGGATGTCAGAGGAGGTGAAGGAGGCGGATGAGGGTTCCTTGATGGAGGATCAGCGGCTTGACCCAGTGGTCAGACCAAAGGAAGGCCGACCAATGGGGACTGGTGGAGAGGGCAGCCAGCAGAGGTCCACAAAGACATTGGACTTTGGCCAGGGCCTAGGGGCCTCACCGGACCTCTGTTCCCCTCCTATGTTTTCTTGCCCCTGGAGGGCCTACCATGGGGTTAGAGGGAAAGGCAATGGTGGAGCTATGATGGAAGGGATAGAAGCTCCTCGTCCACCCCCGGAAGTTGGACTATGAATGTACTTCGGGAGAGGTTTGGGGCACTGGGCTTTCAGGAGCAGGGCCCAGTTTCGCCCTGGCTAGAGCAGGGTAAGCAGGAGTTCAGGAGGGATCACTCGCCCATTGATGTCACTTATTCACTGGGGCCACCCGGGTGGTCTTCCACCCAACATGGACAGGGGGCTCTGATGGCCACCTTGGCTGATATCATTCAGGGGCCAAGGCAGAATGATAGTTGGGGCCAAGGCACACCAGTGGGTCCTCAAGGCCCTCAGGATATGGGACATGGGGGAACCAGCTCGCTTGGCAGTGTGGGCCCAGGGCCACAACCCGGCCCTCCGTTATCTGGGCCGACAACCTGTCTGGGGACCCCTGCCTTTGCAGGTTTATTTCGATGGGAGCCCCGATTGGGTGGCATTATTCCTAAATCAAGAGATGAGCCACCTGGATTTCTATGCCCACCTCTACCCGTCACAATGGGTGATGGTGGCGGCCATTACCACAGTGATGGAGGGGGAGGCTGCTGATTGGGTGGCAGATCTCCACAGTGACCATGCACCAGAACTGTTGGATGTAGCGTCCTTTTTGGGGTTTTTGTGACAGGTGTTTAATTAGTCTGCAGATGGTACAAGCACTGGGGTTACAAACAAAGGCACTAAGAACCCCCATCAGGTTTGAACAGGTGGATGGTTCACTGTTAGGTGGTGTCCCAGCTACCCATGTCACAGAGGTGGTGAGACTGGAGATGGGGACTCACTGGGAAATGATACAGTTTATAGTAGTACGTACTATAACTGAAGCACTAATCCTTGGTCTGGCATGGTTGGACAAGTGGGCTCCCATGATATGGTGGGAGGGGGGATATCGGAAACTGAGGTTGGTTACCAGCCCCAATCCACCACCACCTGATCCCATACCTCAAGGAGACCCTGTGGTTGCATGTATCACATTGCCAGAGACACCCCTAACCATCACCACTGCAAAGGAATACCAAGACCTAGCAGAAGTCTTCAGTGAACAGGACTGTGAGGTACTGCTACCTCACCATGGAACTACCGATTGTGCAATAGAACTGCTTCCTGGAGCTCTGCTGCTCAAACCCTGCATGTATGCGATGACTCCCAGGGAGATGAAGGAGATGTGCCAGTATATTGATAAAAGCTTGCATGGGGTTCATCATGCCTGGATGGTTGTGGATAGCTGCTCCCATGATGTTTCCCAAGAAGAGGGATGGGGGTTTGTGCCTATGCGCAGATTTCAGAGGCTTGAACGCTACCTCAAGGATCTTCTAACCACACTAGGCACGGGCCGCATCTTTACAAAACTGGACCCCAGAGAAGCGTATTACCGGGTGCACATCAGACCTGGAGATGAGGGAAGACCACCTTTAACTGCCCTCTGGGCAGTTATCAGTACTGAGTTATGCCTTTTGGACTAAAGGGAGCTCCTGCTGTGTTTATGCAATTGATAAATCAGGTGTTGCATAAGCATTTGTATAGAGGTGTTCTGGTATATTTAGATGATATCCTCATTTATTATATGGACTTTGCTGCCCACGTTTGGCTGGTGAGACAAGTATTAAAGAAATTGCTGCGAGCAAAACTCTATGTAAAGTTGTCAAAATGCGAGTTTCATTGTACAAAACTTGACTATTTGGGGTATCGGATATCCCATGAAGGTATAGAGATGGACCCCCATAAGGTGCAATCAGTAATGGACTGGCAACCACCATGCACTAGAAAACAATTGCCAAGTTTTCTTGGGTTTATGAACTTTTTTTAAAAAAATAATTTTTTATTAATTTTTCACAAATAAACAACATCTTTCATTCTACAGTGTGTCATCTGAGTGTTATGAACTTTTATCGCCAGTTCATCCCAGGTTTTGCGGGGATGAACTTTTCCCAGGTTTTGCTGGGATGAACTTTTATCGCCAGTTCATCCCAGATGTTTTGGTCTTTTTGTTCCCTTGCCTCTAACCGACCTACTCCATATGAAACATATTTCTGTAAAACCCAGACCCTGGTCATCTGCCTATCAAACAGGCTTTGACGCCTTAAAATCCCTATTCTCGAAGGAGCCAATATTGAAACTTCCAGATCCTTCCTGCTCCTTTGTGATTCAGGTCAACGCGAGTGACGTTGCTGTGGGTGCAGTTCTCCTACAACAGAATGCACAAGGGAAGTTGCAACTGTGTGCATACACCTCACACAAATTAAGCCAGATGGAGCGGTGGTGGACCCTATGGGAAAAAGAGGCCTTTGCCGTGTGGTTGGCTCTGGTAACATGGAGACACTTGTTAGAAGGCAGCCATTCAAGGTCTGGACAGATCATAGAAACCTAGAGGCTTTACAGACCCATGCCGGTTGTCTCCGAAACAACTTAGGTGGGCTCAATATTTTCAAAGATTCACATTTATTCTGAAATACCTGGGATCCAGATCCTTAAGTTACCGCCAGGTTGTGCCAGCTCTGAATGCCCGACATTGGGATCCGACAGTCAGCTGTAGTCCAGGCATGCGCATTCAGGCGTAACATACTAATTGGGATCCGACAGTCAGCTGCAGTCCGGGCATGCATGCTGCTGAATTGTGGTCACCAGCATTCAGGTGGGTTGTTGGGTGGGCGGGGCATGCTTACCCTCTATTTAGCATGGGGCTGGAGAGCGGATGTCTCCAGCGCTGACTTTATTCCATTTGTTTTGGGCATGACTGCTGGCTATTCTGTGGTGTTCTGGAAGAAGAATCCGGTGGCTATTAAAAGAATTGCACCTATCACCCTGTGTTTTCTTCTGTGTGCCAACGAGAGCTAACAATAAACTAACATGTGCAGTTTATGCAAGAGACAACCAACAAGTCAAAAAGGGAACAAAAAGACCAAAACATCTCCCCACCAGCAATCAACACCCCTATAAGCATTAGATTAACACTAGGATTAATAATAGACCCTCAATCAAGAATCAAACAATACCCCAATCAAAGAACTGCCAAATAAGCGAACAATAAATAGGCCAACCAAAGAACCACCAAGGTCATTTCCAGCATTACTGAAAGGGCAAGGCAGTAGAATATAAACTGAGAGCAAACCTCACTCCCTTATTAGCATTGAGATGTTACCTAGTTTCTGGTAATGAAATATCTGCAAGAAAACAACCAAATTCACCAAGCACCAATAACCCCTCATTTCAAAAATGAGCTATAAGAATTCGTATGTGGCAGACTATAGCTATCAGATTGCAGAGCACTTGCAGAGACAAATTAGATGCTCATTAGGACTAGTTTTTGGAACAGGCCATCATCTGGCAGATTTCAAACACTGTTGCACAGAAGCTGGCAACATTATATGTTGAGTGGGGCTGGTATCTGGAAGCAGCAGGGAGGTGTAGAATTGTCCTGTGATCCCTTGGCATTTATGCAATTATGGTGAGATAAGGCTAGTACAAATGTCTCTATAATAGAGGCACTGGAGAAATATTGTGTGCCCAGAGTCACAGGGGCATTGCCTCTTCAGTTAAGGAATCTTCCTATATCAGTTTTCAAGGACAGTTGGGGGAAAGACATGACATTATGCCAGAATGAAAGGTTTCCAATATTTAGGCACTTCAAGATTAGTTAAATATATCATAGGGGAGACAGAGAACCTGTTGGATTCATAGGCAATAAAGGTTAGGGACCGACTAGATCTAATTGGTGGTTTGTATCTGCTACATGCTGCTTAATTAGTGTGTTGCCCTGATTATATTGCATGCTGAGTAGAAAACATGGACAGAAGTCCAAGTATGAGATTTTAGTTGTCATTGTCTGTTTCCAAGTGGGCTGAAAATCACCACTCACAGTTAGTTGGGTAAAGCAAAGAGGGAAAAGGGATAGTTTGAGCCAATAATTGAGTAGGGTCATTCACACTCTCACCTCCAAACTTGTGAGGCCTGTGTCTAGTCTCAGATTGGCACTAGAGACATATTTTGGGACTTGAAGGGGTGATATTAAAAATTTGAATTGCACAAGTTCAAATGGTGCAAATTTGAAGAAAGTGCCCATTTGGGCACAATAAAGTAGTTATGTTATTGACTTGGCTTTGAATATTTTGAGTGCTACAGGTATATAGTGTCCACCTCTTGTCTTAAGAAATTTAAAAATGGCAGATGAATTGCTCTGGAAATTTTCAGTAATTGAATCCCCAAGGGCTTTCCTGTGCCAGCAAAATGAAGGACTATTTCAAACAGGAGACCTGTTCAAACTTGTGGCCATCTTTCATCCAGTAATAGCTCTTGGGCCTTTTGCCAAATGTCATGATTTTATTTTTCTGATAATGATCTATTTCCTGATCTACCTTAAAGGGCTGACAGAAGGGGATATTCTTAAATTTGAAGCATAGCATAGTAGCATTTTTATCAAGGAATAGTTTGTAGTTCATATATACAGAACCTCACAAACATAGAGACACAGGTCACAGAAATGTACAATTTCTAAGTAAATTAAAGTACTATCAGTACACCTCAGATTTGCACATAAATCCATCTTATAGCAAAGTGCTTTTAGTTTTCAATCAGACACTCTTTCTTAGGATCAATATAATAAATTTCATCTTAGCTAACACTGGTACATTTAAAAAAAATGACTATATGCAAGTATAAAGGGCATTTTAGATTTTCTTATGTATGTTTTTAACAAAGGTTGTAAGGTAGAGAAGGTCTGATGAAGAGGAAAGCTTTCATACCATGGAATTGTTTTGAAGAGAAATCATTACTTCTCAGCTCACATCCAAAGAATCTCTAGTTGTTTTTAAAAGTTATACCTTTCCACATCCAAAATTTTTAGATCAGTGTAAGATTCTTTTGGTACATTCTTTGTATCTTTCTATCCCTGTCTGACTATTAAACTGAGACTCAGTGCACAGTTAAACCTTCAGACTTAACACTACAAGAAATTCATTTCAAAAAGTACAGCTCCTCTAAGATTTGTTTAGTTGAACACACAGAAAAAAGCTTCTGTAGTATCTACTGTCGTTTTAATAAGAAGCTTAAATTCTTCCAGACCCTTCTTCTCAGGGTTTTCTCAGAACATACAGTAAATAACTACAGAGAACATTTCCCCCAAAAGGTGAATAAGAAAGACTATTTTTAAGGCAGTGGTGGTATGATAATCTGCTAATTCCCTGCCCAAAATTATTAAAGGTATAATACAAAAAAAATGTGATGAGGTGGACAAAAGGAAATATAAGTTGGTAATGAAAATCTTTGCAGCATCATTTAGATTGGATTATGTCTCAACAATGTAATGTACAGAATCAAATCAAATTGTTTGCTACAACTGAATCAGATTATCATATCAAATTGATCCAATGTATAATTTCAAGTTTCTAAAATAATGTCTAAGTTTGAATTGATTCACCAAATTGGATTGAACTCAATTCTCACTGCCTATGTTGAATGTTCTAAATTATATCTATGAGTCCAATATTAAATAATATGACTATAATTTCCACCTGTCACTTAAAAAAGGCTACACTCCTTGGATCACACACACACACACACACACACACACAATACTAATATATTATGACTAATATATTAGTTCTTCTTGGGAAGAACTCAGTGCCTAGGAGGTCTAACTAAATCATTGGCAGAATGGAAAAAGAAAAGAGGTTTGTGTATGTGTGTGTGTATTTACAAATAAGAAAAATAAATAAATTCATTGTTTTTCAATACATTTAATGCAACTCTTGTTTTTTGTAATGCCATTCATCAAAATATTTTTAAGAAAAAAACCCATCAAAATGTCATGCTCAACTCTTTCAATGATGTTATTATGCTACCACTTTGTCCCCTATTGCTCTCACAGACCATTTTAAGCAGTGTGACTTCCACAGCTATAAAATAGATGCTAGCACTATAAAAATGATGCTTTCAAACAAAATGTTCTTCTGTAAAGCAGGGCATAACCACTTTAGTCCAGATAAAAACAATCTTTGAAAATAAAAGTTTATTTGTGTTTGAACCTACACAAACCTTTTCTTCATAAGTGCTTTTATAATCCCTTCATATTTTCTGCAATGTATTGCATTTCATGGTCCCTTCACAACTATCTCCACAGCAACATATCAGATATGCAGTATGAAAGGAAGCCTATGCAATGTATGGTCAACTCCTAAACCATAACTTGAATATATTGTTTTAGTCAAATGATCTTCTAGAATTAACTTGGCCTTGTAAAAATGTGTTACCGTACTCCCTTTTCTTTTCAATGGAATGATTAATTCTGGGCTGTTTATTTGCTGCTCAGATGAATTGGAAACTGCTTTCAGTTAAAGAAAAACCTTGGGCAAAGCTAGCCACAACATCCTGCTTGCAGAGTAATTCTGGCTATTTTTTCTTACCCTTAATTTTACACTTTGTGATGTAACAGAACATAAATTTAGGCAGATATTCCTTGCTTCTTATCCTGTATAATTTAAGAAAGCATGCCTATGAGAGGCCCCCAAGTGGGAAATTGGGAAAGAAGAATAAAGGCAGTCTTAATACTGTGATATGTATTTTTAAAAGATATAAAAATTAATAAAAACTACATAATATATTATCCTAATGAAAATAAACATGACCAAACGGTTTAGCATTTGCTACTTTCAATGCTTCAACAGAATTAGTATTAATAAATAAAAAGAGATTAATTGGGAGGGGATTATACCCCCCTGAAACATACTTAACATAATTTCTGGAAAAACAAACAAACAAAAGAGATGAGGTTTCTAATGGAACTTTAATTCTACATTGTCATATGTATTGGGCTATGTTAGAAAGTTTTGTCATCATTCTTTGTGACAGGATTACTCAGGACTAAGTCCGATTGCAGGGCAAAATCAGCCAAATATGTCTGTTTTTTTTTTTTTACTGTTTCTGAATGATTTAGCCAGCTTTTAATTTGAATATTCTTTGTAAATGACGCATAACTTGAGACTATCATGGAAGAATGACTCACAGACAAAAGGAAAGGAAACATAACCTTTAAAACACTTTTTCCGAATCTGTTCAGCAATTTCTAGCTGAATGTAATCCATGTATTAGCTGTAAATCAGTTCTTTTACCCAGCTCTTCACTGTTCTTTTTAGTTTCTGAGGTATTTGGATGACAATCATTCATGATATATCTCTGGAGATATTTATGAAATATCTATTTGTGCAATATTACTAGCTGATAGAATTTTCTTTCACCTTCACTGGAACCAATATATTTCAGTATCTTTATTACATTTTACACATGCCTTATCTTAATATAAAGAGTTCTCAGAATGCACAAAAACAGTTTGCATTTTGGCTCTTACCCAGAAGCTGCCACTTTGTTGGATAAGTGACTCATTATAGAGAACCCAGGCATCGGTAAAGTAGCTACTGAGTGGTGCTCTATGCCATGTGGGAAGATTTCAGAGTCATTTTCTTCCTTCTGCATTTTTCACTTGGAGTTTTAGAAGACAGCTCAGATGGTAGGAACTCTCAAGTACATGTTGAGTTTCTCTGGGGATTTAATAGGTAGTGATCCCGACAATTGTAGATGTGTGGCACTGAATTAGTGAACTCATCAGACACAAAGAAGACAGGATTAATTATTCACAACATGCCATCAACTACAAGATCTGTGACTGTCTGTCTCTCTGTTTCTTTCCTTTTCATTCCCTGAGACTCACAAATAGAAGTTGGCTTATTTATGCAATTTATGTTAAGTCAGCTGTTAATAGACCTACAGCAGAAAAATCTTTATCTTTTTATTAGTTTCATTGCTCCCTTATCCCTTTTTTAAATTAACCATGATGACTGCAGCATAGTTTACTCACATTGGCCAAGATATCAGCTTGTTTCTGTTTTGATTGGAGTAACACCTCACTTGTAAATCTATCATTGCAGCCAGTAAGAAAAATTAACTTCCACACATGTTGACTGCTTATCACTTAACTTCTTGTCATAGAGAGTAGTACTTTGTGTGCACACATCAGCACTGGATTGACATTTTGGCTATTTGGGGGAAAGATGAATAGAACAGAATACAGGTAGTTCTTGACTTCTGGCCACAATTGAGCCCAAAAAGTATGTTGCTAAATGAAACATTTGTTAAGTGAGTTTTGCTCCATTTTACGATATTTATTGCAACAGTTGTTAAGTGAATCACTGCAATTGTTAAGTTAGGAATATGGTTAAGTGAATCTGGCTTCCCCATTGACTTTGCTTGTTAGAAGGTCACAAAAGATGATCACATGACTCTGGGACACTGCACCAGTCATAAATATGAGTCAATTTCCAAGTGTCTGAATTTTGATCATATGACTATGGAGATGCAGCAATGGCCATAAGTGTGAAAAAACAGTCATAAGTTAATTTTTAGAGCCATTGTAACTTTGAACAGTTGCTAA
This sequence comes from Pseudoxyrhopus heterurus, assembly GCA_032468235.1. Taxonomy (NCBI): domain Eukaryota; kingdom Metazoa; phylum Chordata; class Lepidosauria; order Squamata; genus Pseudoxyrhopus; species Pseudoxyrhopus heterurus. The sequence continues at coordinate 20,518 of JANHJO010004240.1, forward strand.
ATGAACTGTTGTAAGTTGAATATTACATATATTTGTCCAAAGTTTGTGATGAGCCAGAAAGAATGTGGGGAAATTTTGGTAGAGCTTATTTACATTACCATAAAATATTTTTTTGCCTTCCTCAGTCTCTAAATAGTTTCTAACATGCGCTTGATCTAATTGAAGTCAAATTTAATCCACTTTAATCCGCTTAGGTTGTCACTGCTACCAATTTATCACTCAGCTGCCTCCCAGTTTGTCAAGATATTCCATAGAGTTTCAATATTACTCCCACAGTCAAGATAAGAACATCCCTAAGTGCATGATAGGGTGGGGGGAGGAGAATCATCATATTTATCTGGCCTGTGGGAGAGTTTATTTTAGGTAATCTGTCCCATTTTCAGACATTTGAACCATTTTGTCACTAAGGAAACAGTCTAGATGTTGTTAGATGGAAATGGGAGACTTTGGACTTATTGATTTTTGGATCTTTAGTTTTTAAATGTCAAATTTTTCACATGGTAATCCAAGATCCATAGCTATGTGATTTTATTATTAGGAGCAGTGAAAAAGACACAAACTTGTATGTAATTGTTTAGTGTTTAAACTTCAGCTTTTGTCAACTGTATAACTCTTGCAATAGTGCTGACACTTTTTTTCCTTAAAAGAAATCTGTTCTTAAGTGTCATATAGGAACCCCATCTTAGCCCGCTATTATAGAATAAATAGTTGTGAAGTACATAATTAAGATTTCTTTCTTTCTTCCTACCATTCACAGATTTAAAACTTTTTTATATATTTATAAATTCTGATATGCTACCATAAAATGAAGTGGGAAGGATTGACTGTTGGTCCTTTGTGGTCTTTTTCTGGAATCTTCTTTTCAATATCAGAGCTTTGAATTAAAAAAAATAGTTGGAAACAGGAGGATTTTCAAAGTTTGGATTTTCTTTTCCAAGTTTGGTCCTCAAATTGATTTTCTAACTGCAGGATCAAAACATGACAATCAAAAATGTTTTTGCCTCTACCCACAAATTCCTATGAATTGCAGTTTCCTCTGATGGAGGCCATTATACTGTAATCTACAAAAAATATTTTACATTCAGTTTTCTAATCAGCTTTCTGAATAATATAGTATAATAATATTTATAATTATAGTATTTTCAAGATATATGCACAAGTATACTTTTTTAGACTATAGGAGTGATATCATTTTCAGCTTCTTTAAAATACAGAACAAGGTACAGTCCTGCCTGACAAATTTTATATTGCAGAGATCAGTGGAAATGCTGTACAATTTTAACAGCTCTGTGAATGAGTCAATAGAGCCATGAGTATCTTTAGGTATAGATTTGAGCCCAGGACTAAACACAATACCTGATGTTTTCAGTTCATAAATGGTCTGGATAATCCCACAGTTATCTCTTAGCATCTCTTGAATAGCTTGCCACTACAGGCATTTGCACACTCAGTGCAGATATCTGAGGCAATTGAACATGTATAATCATTGTCAGGGTCCTTGCATACATGAGGCCAACATGAATTGGCTGATATTGTAAATCTCTGCAGCAATGATGTCATCTGAGTGATGTTGGGTGGACAGCTTATCAAAAGTGTTCATGTGTTAAATTCCTGAATGCCTGAAAAAGCCTTATAGATGTAGATCAATCCCCAGAAAGGAGAGTGACAGTAATTACTGTTGTTCAGATATAACTGTGATGGAATGCAGATCTGGCCCTGGGAGTAGAAAGGGTATGACTGAAGAGTTAAGGGAGGCGTTTCAGAAAAGAATACTTAGCCTAGGGAAGGAAGAAAGCATTTGAAATAAATTCAAAATTACCCTGTCTTGAATTTTGACTTTCAAGATTCCAACAACAATAAAGAATATTCCTGAAATCTCTGCTGTTCCTGTTCCTTGATCTTGGCAACCTCAGAAGGATGGCAATAATCTGGAAAATATTATGTTGGGTATTCATGAGAATGTGTCTGCATGGAACACATTATTTTAATGACAGGAAATATGGTGCTTTTATACTTTTAACATCCTCAAGAGTCGAATAAAGATTTACTCAGAAATTCTAACATTATATGGGTGTTTTAAACCACTCTAATTACTCTTCTTATGAAAGCCCTGGTAGAGGTTTATGTTGCTTTTTAGATATAAATAAAAACTTTAGAAACAGAATCATTTAACTGCAGAGGGGAAAGTCTGATCTAGAGCACTCCTTTGAAAGTGCATAGATTTACCATGTTTTATTAGCTTCTTTTAATCCAATTTGTTAAATAACACCATGGGCAACTGGAAGAACTTTTCCTGGTCCTGGAACATCCTGTCCAAAAGCTAATTCCCTCTAGTATCAAACAAAGACTCGTGATGCTGAAATATACATATTACTTATTGAAAAGAACAAATCTGGTATCAATAACAACAACAACAACAAAGAGTAAAAAACAAAACATCTCCAAGCAGAACCAGAGCTCAGAAATGCCAGACTGTCAAAAACTACAACATGTGGATTTTCTAATAGTGGAGATTAGGCTTAAACTAAGTGCAGATGTCCAAAAGAAGATGAAAGCATTTGAAGAAAGGATTTAAAAAATAATAATTGAAAGACAAAATTCTTATCATATAAATCATTTCTAATGAATCATACCATATTCATTAGGAAAAAAAGAAGAAGAACCACAACTATATGTTTATTTTGTTCCTCTATTTAACCCCAATTATGTCTTATTGGGGATTTTTTTTTTACATTTAATTTCCTCAACTCATTTTTTTTATCTGAATAACTTCAGTTCCCATTCTCCCTATGTAGATTGTAGCAGGTGCATTGAATTGAAGACATCACAATTAAATGTAATCAAATATTTTAAGCACTAATGAACAGCTCCAGGAAAACAAGTCAAAAGGAAAAAAGAAAACCCTTAAGTGAGTGGATTTTCAAACACCCAAGGCACCATAGGGCCAATTAAAGGAGTCAGATACCAGGACACACACTGGCGTTAATTATCTTTGAGTTCGGGGAAATAAAAAATAAAAGCAACAATTATCATAATAAATCTCCACACACTGCTTGTAAGTTTTGCTAATCTACAACACACCTGGGTTTCAAAGATTTAAGACATGAAAGTGAATCCTCAGTCAGTTAGTAACAATCTCACATAGAGACTCCTGGGATGTGTTTCTTTCTTGTGATCTGCCAATCAGAGCAAGGTTCTAAAATGATGTCCAAAAGCTGTCTAGTTTTATTTCACACAGCTCAGAAGTCCTGAAAATTGTGGGTGGGAAAGAGAGAGCTGTGGAAGGGAGGCACCATTATATATACAGCTGAAAGGTTGCAATTTTATTCTACATAAAGGACTCCTTTAAGTTTGGAGAAAAGAAGAAGAAAAATAAAACTGAGAGATTGGGGACACATCATTTGAAGTATGTGAAAGTTTATTTCACTAAGGGACTTACAATAATGCTTGGGGTAATTTAACTAAAGGCATGATTTTTTTTTAAACTTTCAGGGAGTTTTTGAAAGTGTCAATGGGAAAAACAAACATGATTTGCATTAGCATTAATTAAAAATGTCTAAATTGTATTGTAAGCTGAAAGTAAATTTAGAGAATAGATGAATTGCTTTCATCTACTGATATGTGCATGTTGTCACCACAGCCCATCTTATAATGTTGAAAATTCTCCCATTTCAGAGGGAAAAAACAATGCTAAAACTAGCATTCACTCTTGCATGTTTTATTTGCTTGACAAATGATTGCTGGAAAAAAGAAACCTTACATGATTTCAGTAAGAGTGTAGCTAACAAAAGCCATTTGATCATTATCCTCCATTTAGTGCAACAGCAGTACTCAAAAGAATAGTGAAGGGCAACTATAAGTGTGTGGGTACTAGGATATAGGATTTCCTATGAATAGAAGTGTATCTTGTTCCCATGCCTTGAAAAAAAATCACTGCAGATTCAAAGTGAATTATTACAATTTTGAAAGTGTCCCAGCTAAGAAAAAAATGGTAACTCCATTGCCCAACAGAAACTGTAACCATCATGAGATCACAGGATGCAATGTTGACCACTGAACAGTACCAAAGTTGACCATTTGGAAAGGCTCAAACACACCATTATTAAATTGTTGATTTGTTTTTTTAAAAAAATATATTTATAAACCATCTTTCATTACAGTGTGTCATTCGGGTGTAACATCATATATATATATATATAAAGCAGAAGTCTGGTGCGCATGTAAGTTTGTATGCGCTCTATAGAAATCTTTAATTCAAGCTGGAGATTCCTGAATTTTCCCCTACAGG
>JANHJO010004240.1:77476-88377 GCA_032468235.1 Pseudoxyrhopus heterurus
TGATGACTCTTGATGAATGTATTTTATTTTATTTTCTTCTTTTGTACACTAAGAGCATGCGCACCAAAGACAAATTCCTTGTGTGTCCAATCACACTTGACCAATAAAGAATTCTGATTCTGATTCTGATTCTACTCCAATATACTATATAGGCTGAGATTCCGAAGCCATAGTCTATCAGCTCAGCTCAGAAAGCAGATCAAAATGCTTAGAAGCTGATTTGTTGCCTGCAAATGGTAGGTTTTGCTTTATCACTCTTCCTTAGCCATTTTGATAAGTTTGCATCTCTTATTTATTCACCTCATCAAAGAAAACGGGAACCATTCTGTCAGTTTCACTCTTCTCTTTGGCAGGAAAAAAAAGAAAAGAAAAGCAAGTTTCAATATACACCAATACGTGGCATACTATCTAAAAATGAACTGCCTCCAAAAATTCTATGTTTTAATAATTGTTTACAGTTCAAACTGCATAGTTTTATGTAGCATTGGAGAGAGACCAATTAGACAATCCATTGGAGCACTTCTTTCAAATGTTATGAGGACTACTGTGGTTTCTATTACTTTCATAATCTGATTAACATATGTATTTTCTAGCCATATGAATTCCAACAATACTTCATTGCATTAGGTATTAAATTTTCAGAGAGACAGCTGTGTCAGTCTGTTGCAGGAAATTAACAAAAGTGCTTATACCACAGTAAATACAATTATGTTATAGTACACAGTTTGTTAGACTCTATCAGTGCATTAGGTTTTATTTGGAAATAAAAGTATATAATATTTAACTTGTTTTTCAGGGAACAGATGGTGAATAATAAAGATACAGGCAATAACGATTATTTTATTGACTCTGACCATTCACACAACTTATTATTATTATTTTATGTCGCAGACACTTTTGCACTACTAAAAGTATTAAGTCCTTCAGCATAGCAAACATTTTGTCTTTATTCAAGCTTTAAATTGAATCTATTAAACTGAATATACTTTGCTTCTGTCATGCTGTAGTGAAAGGAGTCCTTGGTGCTCTCTGAGTTTCCTTGTTTTCTTGCAGACATTTCATTATCCAAACTAGGTAACATCATCAGTGATATTTGGGTAATGAAATGTCTGCAAGAAAACAAGCAAACTCAGAGAGCACCAAGGACCTCTCATGTCACCAAGGACCTCTCATGTCTCATGAGCTACAAATATTATCCTTTATTAGTATTTTGTAGTGTCTTTGCCATTATGTTATTTAACAAATAAATCACTTAAACAGTCACAATAGGTTTCAAGAGGTTGATACTTTTTTTCCTGTGTAGACTAACAGAAAGGCATTTCTGATCTAAAATGTTTAGCTTACAGGAATATATTCTGTCTATATTTATTGGTTACAAAGTGATGACAGATATAGGATCTCTTGACATGGTGAATGGCATTATTTTATTTTATTAATAAAATATATGTGTATATATGCCCATCTCAAACCAGTGATTCTGGGTGTCATAAAAATAATGAAATCAGTTAAAATGTTGTACAAAAATAAAATTAAATATAAATAGCAGCCAAGAGATATTGTAATCCATTGCTGTCAATATAACCAGGAATTCGGATTCTTCACACACTTGGGACTCCAGGCCTGGGCACATAGCCAGGTCTTGAAGGGCTTCAGAAAGTCCACCAGGGTCAGGGACTCATAAGGAGGGTGTCATAGAGCAGGGGTGTCAAACTCAAGGCCCAGGGACTGGATCCAGCCCATGAGGTGTATAGATCTGGCCCATGGTGCCGCCCTGGAAATAGCAAAGGACCGGTCCGTGATGCCTCTGCCAGTGAGGGCTTAGTGCAGCCCTCCCAAGCTCCATTTACACTGGCATAAGATTGCAGGAGGCTGTCCCAGCCAAAAACAGAGTCCAAGAGTCTGTTTTCACTGGAAAAGAGCTCAGACCACCACAGGGGCCCCCAACACAAGTGATGTCATGCTGCCATGCCCACCTTGGCCATGGCCCTTGCCCCTCAAGGTCAAACACAAACCTGATGCTGCCCTCAGTGAAACTGAGTTTGACATCCCTGTCTTAGAGGCACACATCCTGGCCCCTGACAGCTAACATTCTTTGGCTGATTGGACTCGGAGCATGTCCATCCTGCCAGATTGGATTGGATGGGTAGAAACAACTAGAAGAAGAATTCTGTAATAGTGATGCCAGAATAGAAGGGTAGCCAGAATCAATGTAATCTATTGAAGTGATTGGTTCAAATGTTTGTATGTGTATGATATAAATGTTTCCCCTATCCAGTCATGTCCATGCTCATTTTTGTTTCTTAACCGAGGAAGCTAGCATTGACCAAAGACATTTCCGTGTTCATGTGGCCAGCATGACTATATGCCAAGGCACACCGTTGTTGTGTTACCTTCCAACTGTTACCTTCCAACTGAAATGATACCTATATATCTACTCACATTTTCATGCTTTTGAACTGCTAGGTGGGCAGGAGCTGAGGCAGGTAATGATAGCTCACCCCATCACATAGCACTTGCATCTCGAACCTAGGCTGTCACTTTTCCAGCTGACTCTGGAAAGCTCAGCATCTTTAACCATTGAACCATTACACCCCATGTATTGAGCCATTAATAATTCAATAAGAATTACTCAGACACAAGAAACCTTGATATTGTCAGTACATTGTAAAAAGGATCCAAAAATTTTCATATACATTATATATTAATGGCATGTAAAAATCCAAGGTAACACATGAATGTTAACCAAACAGATAAACCTAAACCAACAATAAATATAAAAAGTGAACATGTATTTTAAAAAAAAATCGTAGGAAATTTATGAAACAAACTGATGCTTGAAAATGCTCTTTGGAAATTGAGTCTCTTTAGTTAGAATTATCCATTCCCTGTTTTCAGTGTGACTTTACATTTCCCTCAGATAGAAAATCATAGTAAAAACTCCCCACAGAAATAAAGAATATATAAAATGTCACTTGAGCAACCCTAGAAAATGTTCACATTTGATTTAATTTAGTTTCCAGAGTTTCACGAATAAATCTTACCATAAATCTGCCCTTGTTAAGATGAAGAAGACTGGTAAATGGTGCCCCAGGTTGGAGTCTTAGTCCACTTGCTCATTTTTAGGGAATTATTTCAAATGGAAATTTTAAGTGTTATTTAAGAATTCTAGGTTACGGAATGCCTCTGGGCTGCCAACCTCTTTCTCCTTTTTTAGAAATGCCTGCAGCACCTATCCTGTCACTACTTCACCTACTATTCTTTGAATTATATTTTAAAAAGCATGTCCAATTTAGTGTGACTTGCAGTGTTAAGCAGGCAGCATTGTTACAAGAAATCATTCTAGACTTTTGAAAACATTCCTGGGCGTTAATTTTGCTACGATGAAAAACCTTGTTACATATGTCTCTTTTTAGGTCCGAATTAAATTTATCACCATGAGTTTTGGGAGAAGGTTTTATAGTAGAAATAAGTTTTTAATTGTGATAACAGTAATAATCTAAGAAACCTCTTGATTTGCATCTTTTTGTTTTTTATTAAATGGCATAGTTCTTGCAGCAATATCTCCACAATTGTTTTTAAATAAGAGATTCCCCTCCCCCCAAATGTCAGCATCTCTTAAGTATGTTCTTCGAGTGAGAGTTTTATGCTAAATCTTTCATTTTAAGAAGCTTTTAACAGGCAGCAGTATGATTTCATGTTTCCTAATTTATCCTTGTCCTCAAGGCAGACTAGGATAGAGGGAGAAAAAGATTTCATTTTTAAAAATCAACAATTCCTTGGGACATATGTATTCAAATGTTACTTTTCTATTTTGTATCTTCCTAAAACTGCCTACTATTCTGGATATATTTTATTATTTCTGAAAAAGAAACAATAAATTATATCCAGAATAGAGGACCAAGTAATTCACTTGCTGTCCTGGAACATTTCCATATAGAACGGTACTTCAATGGGACACTTTTAAATGGTGGTATAATTTAGCCCTTGTGGAGTCTAAAAATTGGATTTTTCCTTCAGTAAACCACGTAACAGGAGGAATACTATTTATCCGGCTGGCTGTTGAAGACCTTAGAAAATACAGTTCAGTTTCCTATGATCTGTTGAGTCAGTCTCCACAACATATCATATGTGAGAGCAAATAGAAATTGGTTATTTCAGTTAAAAGTACAAGTTCATGGAACTACTGTCAAAGTTTGTATTGAAAAGTGTAAAAGTGTATGGGTATTTGAGAGAAAAAGGCCATATATGGTAATTTTATTCTTAACATATAGATGTTAACTTGTGTTATACAATATTTAAATAAAAAGCAGTTAGTTCAGATTAATTTTGGAGGTTCAGACCTGCCCTCTAAAAGAAGTGTACTGTTTACATTGCTCCTCTCATCCCTTCACCTTGGTCAATGTGTTTTCTCAAGAATAGTATTTATATCTGAGCAAGATGATGAAATCTGCATTGATATTATAATTACAGAATGATACTGTCCAAGATTTGTACATTCATTGGAAGACATACTGATGATAATTTATTTCAAATCAAAATTACCTCAAGATGCCTCAAGGTAAGATGGGCAGCCTATAAATTTTATAAATAAATAAACCTCCACATGCTTTGTCCCATTCCTTTACATATACCTGAAAGCAGGACAAGAATCAATGGATGAAATTAATCAAGGAGAGAAGCAATCTAGAACTAAGGAGAAATTTCCTGACAGTGAGAACAATTAATCAGTGGAACAAGTTGCCTCCAGAAGCTGTGGGTGCTCCAACACTGGAGGCCTTTAAGATAAGATTGGACAACCATTTGTCTAAAATGATACAGGGTTTCCTGCCTGAGCAGAGGGTTGGATGAGAAGACCTCCAAGGTCCCTTCCAACTCTGTTATTCTGTTAACTCTGTTAACATATTATAGATATTAAGTCACATAAAACTATTGGGTCTGAGAGACACTCCCCCCCACCATTTCAAAACTGCAAGTTGTTGATAAGTTCAAGAAATCTTCAGCACTATTGTTCAAATCAGTGAATTAATGCAAAATTATCTCTTCCCAGCACAGGTAGCTGAAGTATAAGGCTACCATATTTGAGGGCAATAAGGAGCATCGTGAATGTACATTCTCAAATATACTGTACGATAGGTAATTCACCAGATTGTCCAAGACTTTTCTATGTCCCAGAGCAAATGAAAAACAGCTCCAAATAAATACAAATAATCAACATAATTCAAAACCATCTGAAATTGTGGTTTGTGTTATGTCCCTATTGGACTTGTTCTCTCAAGATTTCGAGAAAAGGATTTAAAGCCAGGGGTATCTAAAGGTAATAGCCCTAGAGGGAGTAATTCAGTAGCATTGAAGCCACTGACTACTCTGGCAGCCAACAGTGCCAACACAGAAAATATTGGCTTGTTCAGAATCTAATTCAAAAATGGTATATTATAAGGAAATAAATGGTATAATGGTATATTAAATGTTACATTACAACAAGTGTAGCCTTGCTTATCATTGGTTCCTTCTGCTGTAAGAACTCCTCAGAGAGCCATGAACTACATCTGAAATGCAAAACATAAATCCAGACCTGGCAGATGTTTTTAATCTATGAACACCATGTACCTAATGAACTCTTATCCCACATTGTTATGTAATATGCCCATACTGTTTGACTGCAGAAAGTGAGTAAGCATCCTGATTGGATGGGTTCCTGGCTATATTCATCTCATACTCTTTGCAGATAAGTGCACATTCCTACCTGTATAATTTGGATTGAAAGTGAAAGGAAGTTATGGTTAAGAAAATTTGATAAATTTATATAACTGTTCATTTTATATACATGGCTCTGAGCAGCATACAAAACAAAACAAAAGAACAAAAATAGAACAAAATAATAAATTAAGCATAACAATAAAATAGTTAAAACATTCAAAATAAGAAAACCATTAAAAACAATCTGCAGGAGAGTGCATTACATTTCCTAAGTAGTAGGTATCACTTTATAGGTACTATCCTGGATCCCCAGACCAGAGAGCAAGGCCATGTCTTCAGGCCCTTCCAGAAGGCCAACAAGGTTGATGCAAATCTGACCTCAGGACACGTGCCACACTAGAAAAGATTGTCTCCTAGGTACCAGAAGATTACTTCATGGATAGGATCTGCAATACACCTTTCCCACTGGACCTGAACCAGGGAAAAGTGATATCTCAAATAACCTGGTTTTGTGCCCTGTAATGCTTACTATTTTGTTTAAAATAATGCTATCTTTCTAAGCATTTTCAAATGTTATGGTTATATATAAAATTCAACTTCCGTTACTCTTCTTCAAATTGCAAGATAACTATCTGTGTTTCCCCAAAAATAAGACCATCATATTTTCTTTTGGGCCCCCAATAAGCCTAGGGCTTATTTTGGGATGTCTTTTTTTTTTCCATGTACAGGAGGCCCACTTCTGCTTGCTTGTGGCAAGAGGCCATGTGGTGTGCCAATGTCATTGCTGTGAGGCATGGTGGGGGAATTTCCCCATGCACCCCACACCAGCTTACCTCAGAGCCCCTGCAGACAGGCCATCCATGCCCTGACACCTCACCTCACAGCTGTGGCACCAGCATGCTGCTCGGCCTCCTGTTCCATTGCAGTTGCAAGCAAGCAGAAGAAATGGGCAGGCAGCCATGTGGGCTCCTGATGCACATGATTTCTGGTTTTGCCATCATGAGGCAAGTGTCAGGGCATGGATGGGCTGGCTGCAGGGGCCTTGAGGTAAGCCATGGTACTGTGAGCAACCAGATGGAATGGGTAGGCAGTTGGCTGCCCAGGCTGTTAAGTAGGGCTTATTTTGGGGGTAGAAACATCTAAAAACATGCTAGGGCTTATTTTCAGAATAGGTATTATTTTTTGGGAAAACAGGGTATCTGTCATTTAGGTAAATAGCAGGTCATCCAAATTCCAAAGTAGTTTTTTCAGATATCAACACTTACAAAATATTGGGATGAAATTGCCCATAGCCTTTTGTATGCAATAAGTATAAAATATGAAAAGAAGAGACCAAGTTGAGAAAACAAATTGTTGTTTGATTCTTGAATTTTACTGAATTTTAACAATATGGTGATAAAATATAGTGACCACAATGAAATTCAGTTTTTAATATCAAACACAAAAATGTCCTTGAATATTTTTTTTCCAACCAGTTCTCATTCATCTTTAAAAAAAATAACTATTTTAAATGAGAATACACTTTCACTTTTTTAAAAATTAAATAGGTATTGAACAATACATATTAGTTATAAAAATAAGAAGAAAATACACATTATAAATTATAGTCAGTTTAAATTATTTATTTAAGTCAGAAATCTCACTGGATGAAAATACTTTTCCAATATTTTGAATTAGGCAGGAATTTATGTGAAGACTCTAAGGAAATAATGTTAATTACAATTAAGTATCTCATTTACTTAAAAAAGAACTTATAATAGGCAAAAATCCTATACAGCAGTCATTGTATTTTAGTGTATGTCTCTAAACATTTAGTTCATGATAATTCAAAAATCGTTCACAGGTTAAGGTAGAACATGTCCATTAATTTGTGGTGCTACTGGTTGTAAATAGTATGTGATTCCTACATGATGTTTTCCCATTATCTCTAATATAAAGGAAGTGAAAGCCTTTGCTTCATAACAAATTAATGTTTGTGAAAGTTTGGCATGGTTGCCTATCAATTAAGATTCACACAGTGAATGACACTAAATTGTAGCCTAGCCTGTGGGGGAGCAGTATCTCCTTCCCCGCTGATAGGAATTTCTGACAATGGAAGCAATAACATATGAATGGCTCCATATTAAAGACTGATCTATATTCAGCTATGGGCACACACCTGAAATGTTCCATTTAGTATCAGAGTGTTAATCATGGTATCCAACAGTGAGAACATGAAAAATAGGCTATTTAAAACAGTGTATTTCCTTGAATGATGTGTTGTATTAGGCAATGAACAAACAAATAAAGTATATGTATATGTCTGAGTATATGTTTCAAAGCAAAAAATATGTGAATCTATTCACAAGAATCTATACACACATTGTACTGAGTTGAATGATGGGTATTTTTTCAATTTTTTCGCCCTAAGAATGTTTTCTGATTTTTCAGAATGAATATTTTGTCTTTATTTCATTTGTGCAGCTTGGTTCCTTCTCTTCCTGAATCCTAAGCACTGGTATCCATTAGATTTTATTTGTGTCTTTTCCAGAAACTTTTTGAATAGGCAAAAGTAAACTTTTTTTAAATGTTGATATTGCTTGCTCTTGACAACAAATCGGATTGGCTACACGGTATCAGCATCCTTAGTATGATCCCCAGTATGATCCCAAATTTATTTATTTATTTTTATTTATTATAAAATGTATTTACTGCCCATCTCCTATCCAATAACTCTGAGTAGCTTACAACATAAAAAAAAACATTTTAAAACACTAAGATCATCAATTGTAAATTTGTAGGGCTTCTGTGGGGTAGAAGAAGAAGCTTGAAAAGTTAATACCAATGGCAAAGATATACAGCAACTATAAACACATAAAAGTGGTATTTTAAGCAATATGCATTTATTTATTTGTTAAATGTATATGCCGCTCATCTCACTATCAAGTGACTGTTCATTGTCTTTGCTTTGTTAACAAAATATTACATTTTAAGGCTTCTTTTCCCTTATAAAGCTACATACAAACAAATATAACATTAAACATTGGGCAATTCCACAATGCAGCCTAAGCTGCACATCTGCCATACTACTCCCAGCTATTTCTTAAAGCCAATTTCAGACCTTTGTCTCAGATTGCAGTCAGTTGGCATTGGAGCTGACCTGATGTTCAGTCTAAGCCTGGCCATGGCAAGACCTGATTGGGTGTTTTCCTTCTTGCCTCTCCCATTTATGCAGGGAAGGCAGGCTGATGCCTGTGTGGATCGGACTCTCTGCCTGCCATGGTTTTCATACAAGGATGTATTCATTCCCCTTTTCTTCATTATCTGTTTTAATGCTATCACAGGGTATTTTTCCGCTTCTCTTTTTTCTTTATGATTCCATCATATTACAATATTCAAAGCAACAGATTTTGCTTTTGGTCCTACCTTCCTACGCAGGTCAATGGAATCTCTGTATAAAGGAAGAACTGATCATTTAGTTTCAAAGAAACAAAGCAGCAATGTTCCTACATTGCAATTTAAAGATGTCCTTAAGACAGAAAAGGAAAGGAAGCTTTGCAGTATTGCAAAGATTGAAAAACAACGGAAGCATGTTTTTACCCAGCCTGGAAAGAAACCAAAAGAGTGTACATTGGGAGATAAAAAATAAATAAAATAAAATTGTATGGAGGAAGAGTTTCTAGAGGGGTGAGGATAGTTTACTGATTTAATGGGCCATTGTTGGATTTGGTTTTCTTTTTCTTTCTTTTTTAATAGAAACTACCAACTAGCATAGAACATAATAGCCTGTCAGCATAGGACAAAATGCTGCCAGGGGCAGCAACCAGCTGCTGAAGAGGACTGAACATACCAGGAACTATAGCCAACTGGAGCTGGTGTAGTTACTAGAATGGAATGAAGTGCTGGAAACCATCTGCTCTGAAGAGCTTAAGATAGGTCTGGTTGGAAAAGATAGCAGCTTTGAATCAAAGCTGTAAAGCATGGGTGTAAGGTGCATTTGTGATGGGATGGGATTGGGAGGAGTGTAACATCAACCATTCTCTTCTCAGGAAGTGGGAAGTGGTCAATATTGATGATGCAGTATTACTGCTAGCATTCAATAGCTTTTCTACAAGCTTCTTGTTAGTATAATAGCAAAGAACAATCTTTTGAGCAAAATAGCATGTGCAAAGGCTGTACATATCATACTGACAAGAGTATATTCATACATACACCACTCATTTGCACAAGGGCATATGTGCTTGAACAAAGATATATGCATATTATTTACTTGCTGTATTTCACACTCATTTCGATGCACACAAATTATCCCCTTTCCTTCTTCAAGCCTCTTCTAATGGTTCTGAGCCAATTGCAGAGAAAAAAGACCCAACGTTTCCATAGATCAGAGTTGTCAAACTCCCAGCTCATGGGCCAGATGAGTCACATTCTGGCCATGCCCAGTTTAGCGAAGGGGAAAAAAGTCCCAATACATCATGTGATGGTAACATGAGTTTGACACCCCTGCCATAGATGAATGTTGTTTGCAGCAAATAGATGACATTTTCTATGATAAACAATTTGCATATGTACTCATTCCTCCTTTGATAATAGGTTGTTCATCACAAATTGTTTTTTTTTTCCATAATCTATGTTATAGACTATAGACCAAGCCAGGGGTGGATTTCAACCAGTATGATCATCGTTTCACTTTGCGTGTGCATTTTGCTGAGGTGTGCTAAAGCGCCAATCAGATGTGCTGATACACAGAGCTGCGTGCGCATCAAACAAGGGGAAATAAAGGTAGCTATAATGTCTGGGCAGGTGGGAGGAACAATTTTTTTTCCTACTGCTGCAGAAAAGAACAGAACCAGTTCTCACCGAACGCCCAATCTTAACAACCGGTTCAGGCGAACCGCTGCGAACCAGTAGAAACCCTGGACCAAGCACTTTTTTTTCTGAAATGTTTAAGTTTGAACCAAAGATGCTTTTTTCAGGATACAACTGGACTTTCTGGTTTTTCTTTGAAGATGTTTCACTTCTCATCCAAGAAGCATCTTTAATTCTGACTGGATGGTGGGAATCATTCCCCAGCATGCAGTCAGAGCTGAAGAAGCTTCTTGGATGAGAAGGAAAACATCTTCAATGAAAAACCAGAAAGTCCAATTGACTCTTGAAAAAGCACCTTTGGAACAACCATGACCTGGATGACTGAGAATCTCCATAGATGTTTAAGTTTGAACTTT
>JANHJO010004240.1:98022-116921 GCA_032468235.1 Pseudoxyrhopus heterurus
GGATAGGACGGAAGCAAGGACGCAGATATGAGGTTGACTTAAATTAGATTTAGCCATATTTCATCCCATGACTTCATTTGCTTACCATTTCTTTCTCAATTTCTATAGTTTACAAAATATTGCTTACTTACAGATGCTTTCTATGTGAATTCTCTCCTTCATCTTTTTTACCCATTCAGATTCCTTTTCTCTATTCAGAGAGAATTCCTTTTCTCTATTCTTGTCAACATCTTCATAGAATTCACCTCTCCCTATTTGCCTAGTTTGTACCCCCATCCAAATACTGGCTCCTGGGGGCTTATTTAATGCTTTGCCTGTATATTAATAGATACATGCGGCAAGACTCTGCCCCAAGTCATATGCTTTAGGCCAAGTTGAAAATTGATTCTGCCAATTCTCCGCTAGCATTTAATAAACCGTGACAGTAATTTACTCCTCTATAGTTTGAATAATTAGCTTCTCTTCTATATATATTCCTGCAGGGAAGCAGAGCAAGCCCTTTTTTGAAATACTGCATGGCCTTTGCACTAAATAGGTCTTAATCCTGATAGCATTTGCTTAAACAAATAATGGATAATAAAGATTTCCATCTGTAGCAATTAAAAAAGATAGAGATGTTTCTCTTTTTTTGTCCCTTAAGACTCATTAGATAATCATAGAAATATAGTATGTATTCAATTATACAGCCAAGGAGTAAAGAGCTTTAACAAATACAGTGTAGCCAGTCCTTTTCAAACAGGACTGCAAGTCAGAGAAAGTTCTATACAAGGAGAAGATGCATAAGGCAGAATTGACACCCCCAAAGCAGAGGTTGTGTTTCATTCAAGAGTAGCAATTTCAGCAAATAAGGATAAATAAAAATGCCGCAAGGCTGATAGTAGGATATAATAACAGCCCAGGTTATACAAAATTTAATGCTTATAAATGAGGCTGTGGTATATGACCTGCAGAACTCTAGATAACTATTGATGGCTGCCAATAGTTCTAAAAAAACCTTCTTACCTCTGATCATAACTACATCTAATGATTGCCTAGATTTTCACAGTTCATGTTTGTGTGCCCTGTTATAAAACCACATCTCCATTCTCTGAGTGGTGCCATGGTGGCTCAATGGTTAGAATGCAATATTGCATTCTCTGCCCACCGCCAGGAGTTCAATCCTGACTGGTTCATCGTTGGCTCATCCATGAAGATTTTGGAAGAAGTAAGTTTGCTTTCTTCTCTCTCTCTCTTTCTCTCTCTCTCTCTCTCCCTCTCTCTCTCTCTCTCTCTCTCTCTCTCTCAAAAGAGCTGTAAATTTACAATGTCAATATTTTTCCCCTTTTGTTCTAAAGAAAAAAAAGTATTTCCTTGAACTAAAGTAGCTAATGTGGGAAAGATAAGTAAAGCTATGCAAACATTTTATGTAATGCCAAAGAAGTTTTATTGCATTGTAACAGTTTTCCAGTGTTATAGAAACAAGAGTCTTATGGAACAAGAATTTCATGGTGGGGAAATAATCCCATAGAAGATCATCTTCTGTCTGTACTGAAATAATGAATATACCACTCAAGAGATTGAAGAGCAGATTGTGTAGTGGGAAACCAAATCATCTTAAGTATAGAGGGCTGAGTTTGTGATGGACATGTTTTGAAGGGCACTGAATAATGGTTCATTTGCTTGACAGGGTCTGTCTAGGTTGTCTGGAAACAAAATGTATATTTCAAGTCTAAAAAGTTAGTCCAAAACTTACCAGGTAATATTTTCAGAACATAAGCGACGAGACATACATGTTTAGATTTCAATGTGTGGAAATGGTTCCAGGACAAAACATTTGACTTTGAAGAGTTTTTTTTAAAGCAACAACAACAACCTGTTTTGCATCTGTCTTTTTTCAAGAGGAGGAGACTTTTTCAGCTTTACTCTGTTTTCCTTTATCAAATGTTTAGAGCTTATGAATGGGAATTTCCATGTTATTAATATATTGTCATTCTGCATTATTTAACCTAACACTTTATAGAATACTTACTTATTACAGAATACTAATAGAATATTTACTTATTCTGAATTTTACTCTTTAAGAATAACATGGATAAAGAACAAGTATTAATTAAATTCGGGAAGTGTAATTAGGAGTATGTACCATATCAGAGCTTCAAAAATCCAGACAACTACTTTAATTTTCTGTATCACTTTGCTTTCATTTTGCAAATCAGATTTGGTTTGATTATTAGAATTTTTCTACTGTAGTGAAAATTTCTTATAAAATTAGCACAGTGTTTTGAATCCCCTTTTATCAATTCTTACCTGGAGTTCCTTCAATATTTAGTAACAGATTGCTCTTTCAGAGTGAATTTAATTATATGTCTCTCACTTTTTCATTATATCTTGATATGTCCTCTTCTTTGATCTTTGCTAATATTCGTCCTGCCCTGACTTATCCTCCTCTGTGTCTCTATCTTGGATTGATTCCTGTTCTGGCTCTATTTTCTTATTTCCTATTTTCTTTTTCTATTAAAAAGAAGGACTAGAGGTGACATGATAGTAGTATTCCAATATTTAAAGGTCTGCTACAAGAAAGAAGGGTCAATTTAGTCTCCAAAGCATCTGAAGGCAGGACAAGAAGTAGCAGATGGAAACTAATCAAGGAGACAACCAACCTAGAACTAAGGAGAAATTTCCTGATAGGACAATCAATCAATGGAACAAGTTGCCTCCAAAATTGTGGGTGCAACCATTTGTCTGAAATGGTATAAGGTTTCCTGCCATAGCAGGGGGTTGGACTAGAAGACCTCCAAGGTCCCTTCCAATTCTGTTATTCTGTTATTCCTATACTACTTTATTAAAACTGCTTTTCACAAAAACATATAGAAGCCAATGAAAAAGCAGGGTCAGAAGAAATCAATTGTTTTGTTCTTCATATATTGGGATATTATGAAGTATGGTATATGAATCATGGTTTTTCATTTATTTAAAAAAAGAAATCTAGAAATCTTGGATACATGAAGGAATACTGTATGTAAATAGCTATATGTGAAGACTTTTTGGATAAACATCACATAGAAAAATAGTGCCTCTGATCAAGCCTGAAAAGAATAAATCAATTTTGATTTTGACATGTCTTGACTTGAAATGGTCCCAGACTGAAAGTTGTAGTCCTTGTATACTATTGTATACTAGTTGCATTGCTATTGTGTGTTTATATTTTATTTGCTGGGATAGAGATAACTAAGCTGTTTTTATACTACCTTTACCTTCGAATGACTATGAAGTAACATCTGCTTCTATCAGGGACCAAAATTACCCTTAAAAGTTGTAATATCTATCAATAGACCAGCTAGTATCATTATTGTAGATTTGTATTGCTCTGTCAATTTAAAAGCTCATCATCATAGTTATGTAAGTTGTTTTCTCCATTTTCCGGCTTTTTAATGGCAACTCTGAGGTAATTATAAGCTATAAAGATTCTAATTAACCAGGGGCTACTTAGTTAAAAGAGACATTCTAGCAGCTTTTTTACAGTGAACATTAAAAAATATGTGGACTTCATTAATGTTGCACCAAAAGAAAATGAATCTTAATTGTACTTAATCCAGTTGTAAATTTCATCTTATTTGGTGTGCAACATCGCTTTAGTGTACTTTTCAAAGTTGTTCATAGCATACTCTGCTATCCTTTGAAGTTGAAAACTATGAAGTCTAGAAGGATTTTTTTTAACTTATATTTTTAAGTGTATAACTTAAATATGCCTTTCAAATGGATATACAATTAATCGTCTTTTTCTCTAGCCTTGATTTAATACTTAGTTCCACAGTTGTGCTTGTTTTAAAGACTGGAATGTTTATTTTTAAAACAACTTCTTGTTATTGACATTTAAAACATGAAAAAAATGAAATGGAGAGAAGGCTGTTTTAAATAACTTATAGCAATTAGTAAGTTCAAGGACATGTTTCTTAGCTGTTTATTGAACTTCAGCATTATTATTTGGACTTCTTAATCCATATGTTCTTACTGCTTCTGAAGTACCATAGTGGTTTGAGGCCATTAACTGTGGTTCTTAAATCAATTACTCTGTTCTAAAGGAAGTTGAACAAAGTTGGTATAATTCTTTATACAACATCTGGAATAAGGACTCTTGCTTATCTGGAACATCTGGAATAACTGGAACATCTGGAATATCTGGAACATCTAGAATAAGGACTCTTGGACAGTTGTTTTATGCAATATGAATTCTTTTCTTTATGATCTTGAGATTTATACCACAAATAAATCTAGTTTTGTGTATATTAGACATCTCCAAAAATATTTAATAAATGTTTGTTGTAAAAATCTTGCTGTTTGAGAAGCAACATAAGAATTGGATCTGTCATATACTATACTATCATTGCCACATTTTGGACTGACATCAGATGGATTGTTAACCTGATTCTGCATCAAATACTGAATCTTAAAGCTGTAAATGGTGTTCTTGATTATATGGCAATATTTGGAAACTATTTATATAGCAAAATTTGAAGGCATAGAGCTTAGCTAAACACAATTATGGAATATCTAAATGATATTTTTAACAGTCAATTGTGCAGTATGTTGTTTTCAATATTTGGATTATTTTTGTTGGATTTAACCCCCAATAAAAGAGCAAGGAATAATATTTCAGCAACATGGCCAAAAGGTTTGGAATTGTTCTGTTTATTATATAGTTATGTAGAACTGTACTCTGTTGTTATTGTTGCTGAAGGTACAATGTTAATGCTAATAATTGCATTACGGTATCAACTACTTTAAAATAAGAGTAGATTTATATCTTTCCATCCATGTTCACAGAATTCAAAATGGAATTTGAAGCCAATGGTGTATTTCAAGATTGCTTCTGTCCCACCTATTCTCAAACAATATTTTGTTAATTAAAAACAAGAAAACTAACCAAGACAAATTTGCCATGACATTTGTTTATTTTAATGCCTTTGAACTTTGTAATCCTCACATTTATGTTTTATGAATGGAAAAGTCTCCCATGGCAGTTCTATTCTGAGTTCTCGTACCAGTTTCTCAAAATTCCAGATGTGTGCACTGTCTAAAAGACTGTCAACTTCTGTTTTTAATAATGACATAATCTTGCATCTTCATCTGGTTATCCTTTCATCTGTTCATTACTTATTGTTTATTGACTATATCAGGCTACACTAAGCAAATAAATGAATATTGAACTGATTTATTATATAAATTGCCTAATCGATCTGTAAAGCCATTCTGAGGAAGGGGGTATTCATCACATTATTATTTCTTAGTTACTTATGATTAATGTGATTGAAAGTATATAATAATAATAATAATAATAATAATAATAATAATAATAATAATAATAATAATCTGTGCTAGAAGAAAGGGATGAGATTTAAAAGCAGCACAAATTTATGTGTTTCCTCCCCTTCCCCAAGTAGTGAAAAATCAAAATTCCAGACCATGTTTGTGAATTCAATTTTGGTGCATTATTAAGCTGGGCAACAGCAAAGACTGAAAAAAAAAACAGTTTCTCATCACATCCCAATGGCTGGCATTAGAATGCCAATTTACAGCCAAAGGCAGTGCCTGTCTGACTGTGAATTTGATTGCCCACTCTTTGATCAATCCTCCATCCTACCACCATTCAAACAAAAAGAAACTGAACAATTTCATTGTGCTTCAAAGGTGAAGCTGAAAAGGGGGAACAATAGAGCACTGGCACTACTCAAGTGAAACCTTGTGAAGTACCACTTACTGTGGCAATGTGATTTGAGCAAGCACTGCAAGAGGATGTGTTTTCATCTTTTCAGGAGATTGGATATTTTAGGGAAAAGTGGAGTGCAGTAAGCAATGAAAAGAATAGCAAAAACACCAGGCTGGAGATTATTGTCCCATGAAAATAACTGCCCTGTCCCTTCAGTAACAAACAGTCTTAAGATTGTCAGAATAATGGCTGCCCATTAAAGAATTAGCCAGTGCAGGCAAACTGAGTATTTGTTTGAGGCAAAGACTGCTATTCTGATCCTTTGGGATTTCAGCCATCCTTTTCCCTCTTTTTTTCTTTTCTTTCACAAAGAAGACTAAATCAAGATAAGAGCATCAGTCCATTTCAGAAGGAGCATCATTCATTTGGCCAGTAGGAACCTCAGCCATATAATTTGTTCTTTCACTTAATCACCCTCTGCTCTTTGGAAAGCCTTTATGTGTGTGATTGGAAAGAATAATGCACAACATTTTTTTTCTGTTGCAGAAAAGAATAACCAGGAACCCGAGGTTTGGGTAAAATTATTTAACATATAAAAGGAAGGAGACAACAAAATTTGGCATGCCAAGCAGTGTAATATTTCCTTCCTGTTACCGCTCAGTAGTTTAGGTTATAAAGTCTCTTAGACATATACTCTTTTCGAAATACATCATTTTAAAAAAACCTTTGTGGCACTAGGAATATGAGTAGATTGCAATAAACCAGATCCTATTTATTTTCTTCCAGGTGAGTAGAATATCTTTATGAAATGTGCTATATGACATTATATGAAAAAGTGCCCTAATAAGGTAAGTTGTATGTCTCTGTGCCTAGCACATTTTAACTGAAGATTCTTGAATATTCTTTTACAAAATACATGTTGGATGAGTAATGACACTAACCCCATGGAGAAATATAAATGCAACTGAATAAGACATTTAAGCATCAGTTATTTCACAGAAATTTTTTATCACCAATGCTGTGTTTTCACTGCAAGCAAACTTAATCACATTTACAATATTACCAGTTCGTAAGAAAGAAATTATAATGGATAATGTACTACTCTATCCACAATGAGTGACAGAGTAATAATACCTAGAAACAACTGTACATTTTATTGACTAGTCATCTCACCATATCCCAAAATCATAAAAACAATATAGAAACAGAAACAGTAGGACATATTGATAATAAACATGAACCCTGAAGTTAACCCCAATCTCTTCTAGATAATCTGTCCTCTTCAGAATAGTCTTTCATGTGGAAATTGCAGTCTCCCTAGTAATATGCAAGTTTGTTTCTGAAAAATATATCACTTTTTAACCTGGGTATTCCAATATTTCTTAGTTTTTAAGAAAGAATTGAAGTAAATGGCCCTTTGAGCAGAATATCCTGCAATAAAGCAGAATATGTGTGACATCTTTAGGAGTTTTGTATCACATATATACAACCTTTCTTCAAATGAAACTCCATTGTACCTCTTTTATCATAGAATCAAGTCATTCAAAACATGTTGTAAAGAAGCTGTTCTAAGATATTGAGGCATCCATATCCTATTATTCTTTCTTTACTGTTTGGATATATTCAGCTGATTAATTAATAGAATTTATTTTTATTGTTGCTGTAGCAATACATTTAGCATTATTGTTATTCCAGTTACAATGGACTGGAATATATGAGTATATGTTGTTAATTTATCATGAATTTATTTTTGTTACTTCTAGCATGTACATAATTGAAAGAAATAATAACTAAGAATAGTGAATAATACAAACTTCAATGAATATTTATTGATGATGCACCAGCAAAAGTACAGAAACTGAAGTGGAATAATTTCTGTGAAAATACGGATATCTTCAGTTGATTTTGAATCATAACTAAGAATTTACTGCAACCATTGCACATAAATATCAAGATCTAGAATTACAAACTGAAGTAAATTGGTGTGACTTTAGAGTTTATGTACTGAATCCAAGTCTAAAAGATGAAAGGAATTCAACCAGAAAGAGAAAACTATTTATCATAATGAATTATAATAAATCTAGGAATTGGGATTCATAAAGTTAAGCTAAAAATGTGAAAGTAGGGAAGAAGTAAGGTGGCCAGTCACCACATTAATATTTGGCCTTAGAGGATATTGATTAGATTATTCATCAGACCTCTTCTGTTTTATTTAAAATAATTCTTTATATTTTATTTTGACAATGTGTAAGTGGGTAATTGATATCAGTATGGAATAACTATTCCTTATCTCACTGCTCATGTGCATCTAACCATACAAAATGAAAGGGAACACAATGTATAGCAAAGAAATATGTTGTGAAAGAAATACCCCATTCTTCCATTCAAACATTGCTTTTTACAAACAATTATTTCCCTTCTTTAATTGCTTTTCTGACAATATTATAAAAAGGGGAATGAAAGTTGCTTGCTAGTAGAACATGAACATCTAATTAGATTCTTTCTGTACACAACACTACTATAGCATACGACACCACATATACATTAAGTCTTTTCCTGAAGTATGGCACAAGCAGGGGTAAAACTAATAAATCCCATTGTCTAAGTAGAAATTGATCCTATGGAGTCTTTATTTGGTGAAATCTATATTCTGACATTGTTAGTCCAGAATTCAGAATAGATACTTGTAGACTCTGGATTTAGTGGCTATAAGAAGAAAGAGGTTTCTCTTTGGACAATGTGCATTGCCAGAAAGTAAGAAATATTTTGTTATGGAATGTTATACTATATACTTTATTTACTATACAGTATTTACTGGATCTATTGTTCCAATTATTTGTGGTTCCTTGACTTATCACTTAGGGGTGCCTTTAATTTCTTCCAATTTATTCACAGTTCAATTATTTCAGAATACCAAACTTGCCTTTCCAGGCATTCTTAGAACTGTGAGTTTTTGTGAGTACTAATGATTACATTTAACAACAGCATAACAGCCCACATGTGAGCAAAAATCTATAGAAAACATAGTCAGGTAACCAAGAAGAATAATTATCTATCATGGTAATTGGCAAATTCCTTTTAACATTTAATTAACTGAATTTTCAATAGGCCCAAATGTTCAATGAGTCACTGGTAAGTTGTATTAAGGAAAAAAATGTGTCTATTTTTCCATAATTACACATACAATATAAAGAAAACAATAGTGCCTGTAAAATTACAAAGCCATAAGTAATCATTATTTGTCTTTTGGATGTTAGAAGGTAGGGAAAAAAAAATAACATTTATTTCACATTCACAGATTTGGAGACTGTTTTGATACAATTAGAAACTGCCACTTGAAAAGCGTAACATACATTAGCATATATTTTAATGTATTGTTTTCATATGTAATTTTAAACAATACCCTCTTGTAGTATTGTTTAGCAAAAAGTATGATACCCAGAAAAAGCAAAAAGTTACTGTCTTTTGCAGAAATATATTCATTATAGTGGAGATTACTGCTTTTAAGATGCTTCCTCCTGCCAAATGAGTGATCAGAAAACTGCAGGAATTAACACAGTTAAAGCAGACACACCTGTTACAGGAGCAAAGAGGAAGCTTAATATGTCAAATTCTCATTTACATGCTTGATTGAAATTACATGCATATTTTGTTAATGTGGCCTGGATGGGACATACAAAATAGATACCCAAGTTTATTGTACCTTTCTTTTTAAGCTAAGTTAGGGAAGTGCTCTATCTTTATAATGATTTAGGACAGAGGACAGGAAGTCTCCATCTTCACACAAAGTGCACACTCACACTAGAGTATGAAATCAAAAATATATTGCTGCTTTGCTTCATTAGTTGAAAATGGCAGTCTATAGCTTATTACATAATATTTGTATACAATGGATATGTAAAGCTCATATGAAAAGAGAAATATTTTTCTTATATTTTTCTAGAATGGTTTCATTATATGCAAAGTGCTCCATAAAGTGCAAATATGATTGGCATGATTGCATTTAATAAATGTGTGTGGATATTGTGAAGCATTGCCTAAGTACTCACAAGAGTTTTTTCTGTCATAGCTTCTCTTCCTGTTAACAACTAAGCTGATGTCTGAACTGAAGAGCTGTCCCATGAATTTAACATTCTTTCTAGAGGAATAGGACTATCAGTGAGGCAGCATGGATGATAGCCATGGCATAATATGTAGGATAAACATGACAAAACTTAGTAAAGAATCTAAAATGTAGCTCAGGATAATGATTGTGATGGTAGTAAAAATAAAAATAAAACAAAAACCAATATTCTTTGCTGTAAAATAGGAACAAATACGATGTGGGGTTATGTGACAGTGACATTGGCCCTGATACATTGGACAACAAAGATTTTGCTTCCTGGATGCTTTTGGGTATATACGGTAGATTTGGGCCTGCTAATTACACAACCACCTGTAATTTAACCAATCACATATCATTTTATAGAAATCTCTTGTTTTTATTCAATGGCAATAGTATAGAAACAGTACAGAACCATAATTATTTTTTTAAAAAATAATTATAATATGAAGCTCAGTTGAAATTATTGTCTTTAATTAAGAACACTCACTTTTTCCAGTAACACAATTTCATGCATGGTAATGTATTATAATCTTTCCTTATGCGTAATTCCTCAGAACCATTCTTCAAATTCTTTTTCCGATGACATTTCTATTCATTATTCAATGTAGCCCAATTTTCTGCTTTAATATAATAATTATGATCATTTGTTTTGAGAGGAACATTTACGAATGTTTATGTGCACTTTTATTTTTAGCAGGACATTTAGAAATGTTTATGAACACTTATTCTGAGAGGAAAAAGAATGATGGTATTCCTTCTTCAGTTCTCTTACTTTGCTAACTGAAAAACTCTTTACAGATAGCACTGTAAGAGGAACACCATTTTAGTTTATCCTAGCGAAAAATAATACCAAAATATATGGTTTTTTTTATGAAATTATTTTAAAACACTGTGAGCAATGACAAGATTTATGGTGGTCGCAATGTCTATGAAGAATCTCAGTCATCCAGGTCATGATTGTCCAAAGGTGCTTTTTCAAAAGATAACTGGACTTTATGTTTCCTTGAAAACAAAGAAAACAAAGTCCAGTTGCCTTTTGAAAAAGCATCTTTGGGATATCTGTAGCAATGGCCATCTGTAGGAATACTGTAGTTTTAGGGACTTCAGCAGTTTTCATCCATTCAGATTGGTCCAAACCACTGAACCATTTTCATCCAAAAATTTCTACAGCCATATCTATTGTCCTTTATCACAACCTAGTTGTTCTAGGCTTTGTGAATTACAAGCTGTTTTTTTTTTATTGCTAGGAAGGGTCTTTTTAAAAGCATAATCAAAGCATTATGCTTTTAAAATGAAAGCAAAAAAAAGCATTGCAACTCTTTTTCCTATTCTTCCTTTTTTTAAAAAAAAAACTTTCCCTTCTTCTTTTTGTGGCTTACATAAAGCT
This sequence comes from Pseudoxyrhopus heterurus, assembly GCA_032468235.1. NCBI lineage: Eukaryota > Metazoa > Chordata > Lepidosauria > Squamata > Pseudoxyrhopus > Pseudoxyrhopus heterurus. The sequence goes on from JANHJO010004240.1 coordinate 109,201, forward strand.
TGCTTTCCAAGTGTCAGACCTCTGGGAAAGAAAGCTGAAGTAATTGAATTGGATTAGACAAGCCAGCAGAACAAAGTCACATTACATGAGATTCTCCACTCTCCCCCGCCCCGCCTTAGTGTTGAGATGCTGAATTGTAATTATGCAAGGATTAGTACATGCTTAAGATGTGGTCTACTCTGAATACTTGTATTCATTATGTATAAACAAAAGCAAACAGTAATATATGCTGTTTAAACTTATTTTTTTAATCTATAATAGATTTCTTTTAAAGCTGCAAGGACTTGAAAAAAAATCCTGCATGGGGAGTAATCAGTCTTATTGTTGTTGTTTTTTGTAAAGAATCAAATCCTTGAAGCTCGCAATGCTAAGAAGAGCTTAATTAAGAATAATTGCACTTGATCTAAATTATTTTGATGATTTTTTTTTCTGCAAAGTGTTATTGGGCAAATAAAGAACTATTGTTAGTCAAATCTGCTCACATTCACTTTTTCATTAGTTCGTCTTGTACATAGTTTCTTTTTCAAAAGGTTATATGCCATCAAAATGCTTCCTGATTGGTTTTTGTAGGGATAGAATCTTTCTAATATCATTTTATGAGTATAACAGTGGAGTAAATTTATCAATTTTGGGGTCCAAAAGTTTTCAAAACAAGAGACAAAGTTCAAATAGAATTGCATTTGTATTTACTGTGTGACTGCACATTGTTAAAAGTTGTGGCTAGCATGAAAAGGGTAAAGTCAATTTGTTGGTAAAAGTAATAAGAACATGGATTCTGATTCTGCTAAATATATGGCTCATTTAAGTATTAGGATATATCTACTGTTACATTGTAGAAATAAATAAGTAGTTTTGACAACAGATTACAGGTGCCACATCTCCGTGTATTCTCTCTTGTCATTTTCTTAATGATCTCTACAATGAATGGACTGGGGATTTTTAGACAGGATGGTCATGAAGTTAAAAAATAATCTAAAACTTGTTATTTAGTCAACTTTTACTTACAAAAGCAATATGGAAACTTATGGTTTTTCATGATATGGCAATATGTTTAATAAAGAGGAATGGAGGGGGAGGGAAAGGACAAAATTAATTGATGCACAAGCCAAGCATTCAGTGAGATTTAAGTTTTACCATGTGTATATAGTACGTACAATAGTTGAGATGTCTTTGTGTAAAATCCAGCTGACTTCATTTTCATTCTGAAGTAAAATATGCATAGTTTGCTAAAATATATATATACAGTGCTTGTCAATGCAGTGCTTCTCAACTTCAGGTTGTATGGACTTTAATGCCTACAGTTCTCTAGGTAGCATGTTGTTTTACTGTACATGGACTTATGCAAAGCTTTAATGATATTTAAAAGCTTCCCGTTTTGTTTTTATGAAATAACATATATGTTTCAACAAGGAATAGAAACAGTTCCAAGAAACTTTTGACTTTGTATTTTCAGAAAATGAAAGGGTGTTTGTTTCTTCATATGAGCAACCTTTGCTAGATGTGAAATCACTTGGGCAGGGCTGGGCTATACATAGCCTACTCCCACATTCCATTTTAATTAAATATACATTTCATGGCTTGACTAAGAGCATCTCCTACTGAGCAGGATACCTGCAGCCTCATTGATATCTGGGAATAATACAAGGTCTGTTTCTATATTGATCTTAAACAGTAGGAAGCAGGGGACAAGGAAATAGTATATATTGTTCCAAGATGTTTAGATTTGTGAACTGTTAACAAGAACCAAGTTTATAAACAAGTAATATCTGCTCTTGTCTCTTTGTCTGCTCCATTTGTGTTGTTGCCCCTCTGACCCCTAATTTTACTATTTGAAATAAACAAATACCGGGTACCATTGGAATGTATTTTATTGTAACATTGCATCGTTTCTATTACACCCATCAATACAGTTAATTCATTAAAAATGATAGAAAAGAATGCAAAGGCATTCGGTTCGTATTTTTCTCCCAGTGTTATTTTTCCCTTCTCCTTTCATACTGACAATGCATGTTTGATATGTAGCATAACTCCAATGTCCTTGTTTAATTGGTGGCATGACAGTCATGAAGAGATTCAGTGTTGAGGAAATCACAGAATGATGAGTATGTCAGGTAGGCAAAATAAATAGGTAAAATGCACTATTAATGTGTTCTGCAGATTAATTCTATCTATTGCTACTCAACCTATAACATAAGAATATGCATGCATATATAAACCAAAAAGGAAAATGACCATTGCAAAGCATGTCTTATGGTCAATTTTTATATTTCTCTGGGAAGAAGAAAGGTTGTGTAAGTTTGAATGTGTAACTTTTGTATAGGGTTTCAATATGATTCTTAATATTCTTCTTAGTCTTCTATCATAAGGTAAAGAAGGAGTCAACTGGTTATGCTTTAGAACTAATTTTGCATATAAACAGCTTAGGAAACAGAAATAGATGGAGAGAGAGAGAGAGAGAGAGAGGTATTAAAAAAGACTTTCCTTTAGCTGTCATTTTACCCAATGTTAATTTGTTACAGTTTGGAGTATAATTTGCTCATTTGCTTCATCCTCAAACAGTAGCATACTGTACATTCAATATTGGTAGATTTTTATAAAATGTTATTCATGGATTAATAAATATGCACTTTCTTAGAATATGAATAAAATGCACTTTTGAGATATCCTTACAGATTGATGCTCTGCTTTTAACTAGCATGATGCCTGTTCTGCTTTACTCTACTCTGTAGGAAGTCAATCAAGACAAATAAACTATCCTCAGCTTTTCATGAAGGGGATGTGCAGTGTGTTCTTGAAGCGAATCTTATTTCAATGGATCACTCATAGTCTAAACAGTCCAATAGTCAGATCCACCTTAAGAGCATCTGGGGCATTTGTTGTTTCCCCTGACATTTGTGATGTCTGAGTGCATTTCTGAGCATCTTTGTTAAAATGTTTTGTACATTTTTATCCAGCTCTCAAATCCCAGCTGCTATTTTAACAGCTCGATTTGCAAGATGGGTCATCACTGCACAATACTTTGGAGTGCTATTATCCACTCAGAGTAGCCGAATCATTTGCCTTCAGCAGTCTGATGGGTTTGTTTATTGTAAGAAGTGTTGTGAAAGTTTTTGGCAAAGTCTTATGAAAGCGAAAGGCAAGGTATCACCACAATTTGTGGAAAACAAAGCATTTCTTAATTTTATTGTACTGCAGTATTATTTTTAAGTAAATCAAAACATGCCTGTCCTTGAAGTAATTCATGAACAGTTTTGTTAGCTTTGCTACACACATATTGGAATGAAACACAGATGCTGAATAACAAATCTTGCCTTTTCTATTATTGTAACTACAAACAGTCTCTTGTGTATGTATATGTACAAGATTAGACGTTACATGTGAATGTGAGTATGTGTCTTCACTCTAAACTATGTAGGAAACAGCACAATTATTCTAATATGGTCTTTATATTAAGTTATGTAAGTTTATAAAGTATTTTGCCCACCATTTGGAATGTAGTCTGCTTGCGGAAAAAAATAAATTTATTGTACTAATAAGTTGGGAGCATGATGGCTCACCAATTAAAGCAAAAGATTCTGAGCTGGTCAGCTGGAAAGCTGACAGCCAGGTTTAAGATTGAGTATCATGCAACAAGTGAGCTCCCAGCTGCTGTTCACCGAGCAATTTGAAAGCATGCAAATGTGAATAGATTAATAGGTACCACTTCAGAAGAAAAGTAACAGCATTCCATTTGACTTTGGCATACAGCCATGCTGGCCACATCACCATGGAAAATGTCTTCAGAAAATGTTGTCTACCTTGGACAAGAAACAGAGAGGAGCATCATGCCCTAAAGTCAGACATGACTGGACAGTGAAACCTTTACTTTACTAATAAATTTGTGTGTTTCTGTTCAGAGAGTTAGTGTTATAAAGGGTTTACTAATAAAAGGAATGGAATGTTTTTAAGAAGATATCTTAAATACAAGATTGTATTACAAATAGTAGTCTGGGTATGCTTTGCTTTGTGTCTCAAATAATGAATCATCTTTGTAGGATCACATTTCCCATCTCCTATCTAAATTAGTACTCCATCCTACTTGCTCTCTTCACTCTTCAGAAATCCATATATGTATTTTTATCCTATTTTTCTAACCAGAAAAGCTTACAAATCAATAAAAATAAATAAAACAGTTCAGTCCTATATCCAGGTTTACAAGTCAAAAAGACATTACATAGAAAGAATGGGGAGGGGAAGGCAAAACTCAGAAATTGGTTCTGAATGTTCTACTGTTCTTAGAAGAACTATGTGTGATGCTAATACAAAGATGTAAGAAGGGTGCTAGTGGACAGGGAAAGGAGCCAAGTCCAAAGGAAGATGAAACTACAATCATTCTTTTTGCAAAAGAATGTGGAGCGCCACTGCTTTCTAGACTTTTCAGGCTGATGTAATAGCAACTGCATGATTTTCGGAGAAGCAAAGCTCGATGGAGATGGCTTCTCAGCTGGATTAGTAGTGGTGATCTTATTTGCTCTCTGTATCCTGCTGGAACTAAACCAGTACACACACACACACACACACACACACACACACACACACACACACACACACACACCTGGCTGTGATGGTTTATCTAATAAATAAGAATCCCGAAATTCATTTCAATTGCTTCATGCTACTGAATTGGACAATAGAGTGGTGCACATTTCAAAAACGTTTTGGAAGAACAACTTCAGATTTTGGACAAACTTGATGATAAAAAGATGCTTAAAAAGACTAATTAAAGACAATGTGACTCTTAACTCAGGGGTGCCGTTTTTTTTGGGGGGGTTGCTTATAATTTTATATTTAGGCTTGTGTATGCAATGCAATGTACTAAATGTATTTTTGAAGTAGATAAATCCCAATCTAATACTAAAGTGAAAGCCTTGCATTTTGTGATTATTTAAATGTGGATACTTTTTGATTGATTAATTGATTGGGCAGGGATTAAAAAAAGATAGGAGAAAGGAACTGGTGACTATGAAATTAATGGTATATTAACTTGTCATATGGTTGTACATCTAAATGTTTGCTTATTAAAAAACAATTTCTATAATTGGAAATATGGGCATATTTTCATATAAACTACTATTAAAACTAATGTAATTTTGGAACTGAAAGGTAATCCTGGTTTGTGTTAAAACTGCCTTTGTTGTTAAGAATTTAACATGACTGAGTCTTTTACATAGGGAAGGCTAACTTTTTTTTCTTTTTTGCATTTATCTCAGTGGTAGCATAAAAGAATTTTAATCACCAGATGGATTTTGTTGACATTTTGATCATGATGGTGAATAGATGACTATCAGGAATCCCTTTAGCTTCATGATGAAAGGACTGGATAATTGTCACTTGTTGCACTTGGAACTGGGAAGCAACCTTTCATCTGAGCTCAATATTGCAACTTGACTTGTTAAACCAGTATCGGTGCTGATGAGTGAAGGATTTGGGCACTAAAAAATTCTGTAGCAACTATACTTTGATCAAAAGATATTTCTCTTCTGTCTACCTGACATTTGCTATAATTGGCTTTACCCATTTTTTTCACACTTCAACTGTGCAGAATATGTAGCACATCAGTAGCTGGCTGTCTTCTTTTGATAACAGGCCCTTCTTAATAAATCACTCATCTTTTCTATAATAACAAGTTTTTCTACTGCATTTTCTTCCTTACATTTTCTTTATTTATTTCGTGTCCTGTTATATAATCTAAAAAGAAATCCTTTGGGATCAAAGCAAAGTCCTTATCTTTGTCCTACTAGATGCTTATGTTCTTCCCAACTTACAAGTCTTGGAGAGCTCAATATCATGTGTGAAGCCATCCATGTGTCACAGCTTAGACACTAGAAACCAACACAGAGCAAGGTATATAAGTTAATAACTAAAATGGGGAGTGAAAGTCAGAAGTGAGCAAGAAGATAGTGGGGTGAAAGAGGCATGTTTTATCTCAGAAAAGAAGTTTTTGGGGAGACATAATTCAACTTGTATGCTAGGGCAGATACATATTGCTTAATTTGTTCTTTGTTACTCTGAATTTCATTATGCTCACTTTCCTATTCACTCTGATTTCAGATTTTAAAAATAAAGGAAATAAATCACTTCATGAACAATGGACAAATGCGATTACCTCTGAAACTGAACCCACTCATGTAGTTGCTGTTGCCGTTCATACAGAAGTGGTGTCTATTGTCTCTGGTGATAGTTTACAAGAAGTGGTTTATTGACTTGGAGGTCCTCACAGACTCACAGCTACTCCTTGAGTGGCAGGTGAAGGCTTCCGGCAAGCCCTTTTTTAGTTGGTGTGTCAAATGGTGTGGCATTCTACCTGGAGCAAGGAGGCCATTGCCACAAGTAAGTTCCACAGTTAGATGTTTCCCTAAGTTTCACTATGTGATGCAATATAATATATGGTTTCTACTAACAACCATATAAAAGGCATTCATTATCTGATGTAGACTGAAATGAAGAATTACATACTAGTCTTTACCCCTTGATTGCCAATGTATTATTAAATAATTGATCATAAATTAATTTTTAAGAAATTCCAACCTCATAAATGAGAAAGATGATTGAGGAAAAAATATATTGGTAATCTGAATCTTGTGGTTATTATATGTATAATGAATATAATATATATATTCTATATCTATAAAACAGAGCGTGTACGTGTGTATGTTTGTGGGTATGTCCTGAATAGGCTCCTCCACCCCTGCACCAATCACGCCCAAACTTTGCATACACTTACTTTACACTTCTGAGACAAACACTGGGGGGTCATGAATGTCTTTGGGGGCCAGAACAGCTGATTAGTGGTAAAGAAGCGGCTGCTTTTGCTTCAGCACCAGGCAGTGGGGGAGGTTCCCGCAGCCTCCTTCCCAAGGCTCCATGCATCAGCGGCACTTCTCCGCCAGATTCCTCCTCCTGGGCGGGGACACATCACAGGCATCCCCGGTGCTTTTGACAGCTGTGGCCATGGAGGAGGAGGTGGGGGCAGGGATGGAGGGAGCACTGGCTGAGGCAGCTGGATTGGCATGCTACTCTGTGCCACTATCCCCACAGCAGTGCATCCCATCCCGCTTCCTTCTCCTCAGCTGGCTGGCTTCCACTTTTGGGAAGCAGAGGCTCCCCGCACACCCTTGCCCACCTGCCTCACCTGTGTGGCCAGCCCAAGCCATGCTCCTGCAGCACCCCGATGTCGCCACAGGGTGAGGAGGAAGTGGGAGGTGGAGGCTCCCCATGCCGCCCTGCCCTCCTGCTTGCCTCACCTGCACAGCTGGCCTGACCCGCACTCCTGCAGCACCCTGATGTCACCACAGGGTGAGGAGGAGGTGGGGGGCCAAGTTGGGGCTCTGCTCCTGGGCCTCGCTCTTCTCCTGCCTCAGCCTGTCCTGCTCTGTCTGGAAGAGCCACCTGCCCAGGTCAGGTCGAGGGAGAACAGAAAGGCGGTGGGAGACCTGTTGTGGGTAGGAAGGGCAGGCAACATTGGGGCTTTGTCATGGGGCAACAAGAAGTCTGAAGGCTGTGTGCTCTTCCTATCCACAGCTGACCGGCACTGAATTAAAAGTGCAGAAGCAGCGGAACTCCGAATCACACGACTGGCCAGACAACCACTTCCCCAAACCACTCCCCGCCCACAGGGTCCACATCTTCCCAGGCAACACAACAATGTGAGTCACAAATACATAATTTTCTCTTCCAATACT
>JANHJO010004242.1:0-14615 GCA_032468235.1 Pseudoxyrhopus heterurus
TCTCTCTCTCTCTCTCTCTCTCTCTCTCTCACACACACACACACACACACACACACACACACACACACACACACCTAAAGTAATACTAAGTGAAATGATTAGGTGAATCCATACTCATTAAAGGCAACACAAGTAGTTTAATAAAATAGAATTGCATTAGTAATATGGATTTCCTCACATATTCCCATTAAATGGGCAATTGATAATAATGGACATAAACATGCATGCCCAATTATGCAGTTCCCTTTCAGTCTAAGCAACATTAAGAGTATCAGCTTTGGAAGAGGTATAAAAAAAAGAGTAAGGCCTAGTAAGTAAGTAAATAAAAGATAGCTGGAGAAGAAAGAAAGTAATGCTCAACAGTTGGGCCTTTAAATGTTGTCCTCTGCTCGCCTTTCCTCATCATGTCTTTGATCAGTTGAGGCTCTCACATAATGTTTTTAGTTAGATAAAGATGGAATTGGCTAAACATAGATGCTTATAAACAAGGGATAAAAATAATTACATGGAATTACACACAGTGAGAAGGCAGGATTACTATTTCAGCTCTTGCAGATCCAAGAAACCAAGAATGACATGAGTTACTTCTAAGTAGTTTATTATATAGACAGAAATCTTGCCAGACTAAAGCATTTATTTGTATAACTACCAGATTTACCCTGTGAAGTTCTAGGGAAAGTTCACCTTCGCTCTTTTTCTACATACTAAAAATTCTAAACATCTTTGTCTCTTTGCTCACTTGGAAAGAGCCCCTCCCTCCTGCGACTCTGGCCCACATTCCAGCATAGCAGAAGTCTTGGCTTTGTTACGAATTTTGTTACCTGGACTTGGGTTTTTCTTGCACTTCAGCTGTTTTTGGATAGCCCTTGTGAGACTCCTCGGGCTTGAAGAATTAGACCGGCATCTTGCTCTCTCAGCTTTTTTGACCTCTATTGTCTCATGACTTTGCAGTTAACTTCATGCAAGTGTTTTATGGCCAGATTAGACCATAAAACAGGACACCAACCCTGGCATAATATTGTGTTGCAAAAGGCTGGGGAAAGATAACACTAGGACATCTCAGTAGGCCAAGTGCCACTTCTTCTCCCGCCTAATCCAAAAACATTCCCAGTCTTAACCAGGGAATGCTGCTTCTACAAATACAGGTGTCCAGGAGGAGTTAGAGTCAAGAAGCATATAACTCATGACACATTTCCCTAACCTGAGTCCATTCCAGATATACTGTATGGGAAACTTTGGCTCCCAGAATTTTCAATGATTGCCAATGCAGGCTGGGGAATTCTTGACAGTTGTAGTCTACATCTTGAGGGCAGGAAGGTTGGAAAGGGTTGATTAGAAATTCACACGCATTGCATACAGTCACATAAGATGATTAATTACTACTCTAGTCTGTCTGGCAGTAATTCTTAAGAGTGCAATCATTCCCATCTCCTGCTTCCTAGTCCTTAAAAATGGTGATAAATAAAGATTGAACTTGAAATCTGTATAGAATATGAGGTCTGCCCTTGAAATTCATCTAGACTTCTTAGGCACCTACTATTGAAGAACTTGAATACAAAGAAGAACCAGTATGTATAATAGTTAAAATGTTAGACTAGCATTGGAGAGACCTGGGTTAGTGATTTTCACAAGAGACTGATAGTGCCAAAATGATGCATATAATGACATCACATAAATGCCACCAAGAATTATTTGTATCCTGATGTCTGATGCAAGAGTGTAAGTTGTGACATTTGCATGCTGGTATCATCATTCACATGTCCTTATTTGCCTTTCCTATCTTCTGTGGATGCTACCCATACCCAGATTAATGTTTCCACTTGATCATTAACTTTGTCTACATTCCCATGCCATACATTGGACCTGTGAATCTTGTGAAGATATGAGATCTGCAAAATGCTAGTATTGCTTGTAAGATATTTGTTGCATTCTCCCATGACATGTTATGACTAATTGTTTTAAATGGTTTCTGTATTAGGTTTTGCTTTTTGTGTCCTAACTGAAGTGTCCAGAGTCACACATGTGAAATGTGCAGCTATATAAATTGAACAAACAATGTTTTCAGTGTAGGAAATATGAGTTCACCATTAAAAAGGAAAAATGGACCATGTTAGGATACTCAAAATCTTAAAAAAAACAATGAGACGAAAAGTAGAGAGATGGCTATTTATGTTGCTCTCCTAATAAAGGGGAAACAAGTACTTTTGAAACTACATAGATTCTGAAATTCTTGTATGTGATTGCGTATGTTATAACACAGGGTATGTTATATATACAGCAATGCATACAGAATTTCTTTGCTGCATTTCCTAAATGGTATTTGAATGTTAAAATGAAAGTTTTTTTTCCTTCATTTTCTTTTGTTGACAACATTTTTGTATCATTAATATGTTCTCTCTCTTTTTCTCATCTGGTCAAATTCAGTAGGTGAAGAGGAAATTTGATGACAACTGAGCATGTAATTTTCTGTTACAAACTTGGTCTTTCGTGCCACAATGTGTTGGCATTTCTGGGTAGTAAGCTCAAATTGTCAACTGCAGAGGCTGAATTCAATCCAACCATTTAAAAGAAAAAGAAATGACTTTAAAAGGAGTGGAATGTACATGCAAGCTGCAAAGTTAACTGAAAAACTGAACTGCATTAGCAAAAGTTACAGTGTCTACTTACATAGGAAACAGTTATTACAAGCCATTCTACCAGCTTTGACTAACTTGAAAATTGTAAGCTTCTGTTTACCAAAAGATTTAGTTCATTCCTCCCCTACCATCACAACACTTGTCATGGAGCAGCCTGCAATTACAATCATATTATAAATAATTGCTGTTGAAATACTTTACACTAAAATAGTCGAAGATATTAGTCCTGGAGTGGAAAGGAATAGTTTCAATTGTTTGTACAGTATGTGTTGGAATGTGTCAATTCCTGGAGAAATCTAAAGGATTCTCACTTCTATAGCACCACGAAGTGGTGGCCTCTTAATGTGTTAGGACTACACTATATTGAAACTACAAACACCATACTGGGTGGGAAGTCTGTGAGTTGCGGTGCACTTCCGGAAGATATTACTCTGCGGGGAACTTGGGTGGGAAATCCCAATATCAATTAAAAATATGGATAAGGTTCATAATTGTTTATTTCAAACTGAAGGGCCTTAATCCAGTATATTTTCAAGAAGAGATTTGCACAAAGTCCTCCTTCTCACTGCAGCTCCATAGTTTGAGCAGCTACAGAGAGACCAGTTAGCTAGAAAAAGGGAGAAGGAACCTTCACAAACCAAAGTTGCAGAAATCTCTCTCTCAGACTGAAAAGACTTGATGCTAGTTGAAGACTTCCCAGGTTGAAGCTGTTTTTGTTTTAATGGATTTAGATGAACATTCTTCAAATGGGTTTTTAGATATGCAAATATTATTCTCACACCCAACATCTAATTAACAACAGTGTAGTTTTAGAATGTTCAACCATGGCAAGGATGTAGGGGAGTAGGGGACCTAAGGCATACACAAGTTTTTGAGAAATGTGTGGATTGCATTCAAGAATGCGGTAGGACCAGAACAAGGAAGTGAGTTGGGCCAGGGGAAATGTTAAGAGTTGATCTGATTTAAGTTACAATGTTTTGTCTGATTTATGTCCCTGTATTTTCTATGTGATGTGTTGAAAATTAATGTTGGGTGGCAACTTCTGGCAACTTTGCACTCAAAGCATTAAAAAGAAAACCCCATATCTGTTTTTGGAATTACCAATTCTGCACCACTGGTCAAATTTGCTTATATCAGCCATTATATCAGTCTGATTTTTATGGCAGCTCTCAGAAGATTTCTCTTGGCAAAGTCCTTTCCATATGAGGTCCAGTCTCCCTCAGAACTTTCCTTCTGGTGGATATATATAGTATATAGGAGCAGAAAGGGACCCTCTAACCCTTGCCCAAGACAGAAGATCATTCCAGGCAAATGGCTATCCAATCTTTGCTTGGCGATCTCCAGTGATGATAGAGAACCTATGACATGGAAACACTTACGGTGTTTCAGTGAAAGTTTAAAATGTAGGAATGGTTAGAAATATATATGGTAAATTATAACATGTGACATTTTCTTGGGCTTAACACTAGAGGGCAACAGCATCCATGGGAAATGAAGGTTCGTTCCGTTGCCTTTTGTGAAGTATGCAAAAGAGCATTTCAGTCCTTAGGGCGCGTTTTTGCAAGAATGTGAAATCAAATTTTATAGACCAGACTAGCCCATCTTTCATTATGTGCCTGACTATATTTCCTGATCCAATGAATTATCCAAACTGATATGCAATTTATATTTTTTCTCTTGGATCTCATCTGGTTTCAGTCATACATACTTGATGTTGTGGGCTGGAATATTACATAGATAGTCCTCGAGTTATGTAATGGAGCTTATCCATTATAGTTGAGAGTTGTGGTCATAAAGCAAGTCAATCATTTGACCAAACCAATTTTATGACCTTTTGCAGCAGTTGATACGTGAACGCAGCAACCATTAAAAGAACCTGTGGTTTGCTATGGGCGGGTTTTGCTGAAAACCAGAAGTAAATGCCCGTGTTCTGCAAAATTGTTGTAAAATGTGGCCATGTGACTATGGGATGTTTCAAATGGCCATGAATGTAGCCTGGTTGCTGAGTGCCAAAGTGCAGTCATGTAACTATGGGATGAGCATCAAATTTGGATTGTAAGTATTCCCAAGTGGGTCTATTGTACCTTCGAATGGTCGCTAACCAACCAGCTGTAAATTGAAGAGTACCTGTAATATAAACTGATATCAATAGAAGAATATTTATAGCTCAGGATTGAATCCTTGGGATCCTTGGTGCTCTCTGAGCTTGGCTGTTTTCTTGCAGACATTTCATTACCTAACTAGGTAACATCATCAGTGCTAGAAGGGAGTGGGGTTTGCTCTCTTTTTATATACTAGTGACTTGCCCTGTCAATGTCGGTGGGAATGATCTTGATGGCTCATTGATTAGGCTGTTGTTTACTGTTAGCTTGTTTCTCTGAGTTGGTAGTTTCCTTGCTTAAGATATTTACTTCTTGATTTGTTGGTCTAGTGTTAATCTTGGTGTTAAACTCTGCTTATCTGAGTGTTGATTGTTGGTGAAAAAGTGAAAGACATCTCTTTTGGTCGTGGTTGGGTATAAACCTTCATGTTCTAGCATCCAGGTTTAAATGATAATGATAACAGTGAAAAGGAGACTGTTCTATAATGTGAACTGTCAGATAGCTGTCACATTAAATTGTTTTAAACATTGTCTTTATTGTCTGGCTTTCAAATACAGGGTCTTAGTAATTAGAAATAAATCTCTCAAATGATGACATGTTTAGCCTCAGGTAAACCCTGCTTAAGAGACCGTGTGAGATTGAAATAAGTAAAAATGCCCCACCTCTGCAGGCAGCATCACTTTGTGTATTTGATGCCCAAGCCTGGATCCAGCCTAATGGCTGTTTTTGCAAATCACCCTGAGCCCTTATTTGGTTTAACTTGGGTTTGTTGGATAAATAGCAAATTAGGCTCCCTATAGTCACTTCGCAAAAATTCACCTATAAAATTCTTGGTTTTGAGAGCAACAGGATCTCATCTGATAAACCCATTTGACAGCAGCATCACAAAAAAGCAGAATAATAATTGCCTCCTGCATATTTAGACCACCTCCTCCCTAGCCCTTGACAACCACATTTGATTGAACATCTGTGTTTGAGGATTTCTGCTGTGTTTGTGCCATTTAAAAACACCGTCTAATAATTACTAGAGTGTGGATTCCTGGGGTGATTAAAAATTGGATTTTTATTTTTTTTGCCTAGCCTCTCTCTCTTTTTCCAAGTTTTTTAAAAACATGGATTGACAAGGTTCTGATTATGCTTTTTGTGTCGGGACTGTGGGGTTACTACCACCAAATTTATAATGCAGATTCCTCACTTTTTTCAGTGCATTGTAACTTTGAACAGTCCCTAAATGAACTGTTGTAAGTTGAGGGCTACCCTGTACAGTCCAGGATTCTGGAAGGATTATTGAGATGCTGTATGTTGTCTTGTAGGAAGCATAAGGAACAACCCCTCACAAAGAAACATAGGTTGCAGAGAGTCATGTGATTATTCAAGGTTGGTCATCAGCTTTAAAATAGATGCAGGAAAGATCCCAAAAGAAGGAAAAGCAGAGGTCCCTCTGTAACACAACTTGAGTGAAATGTGAAATGTGCTTGTGGTGCAATATATTCATTTAAGAACATATGCCTTTTTTCAGATGAAAAATAAGGATTTTACAGGTAGTCTTTGACTTACGACCACAATTGAGCCAGTGGTTAAGGGAATTTTCCACATTTTACGACCCTTGTTGCCGCAGTTGTTAAGTGAATCACTGCAGTTAATAAGTTAGTAACATGGCTGTTAAGTGAATCCAGTTTCCCCATTGACTTCGCAGAAGGTCACAAAGGGGGGAATCACATGACCCTGGGATGCTGCAACCATCATAAATATGAGCCAGTTGCCAAACATCCAAATTTTGATCCCATGATCATGGGGATGCTGCAACGGTGATAAGTATGAAAAACTTATAAGTCATTTTTTTTCAGTGCTGTTGTAATTTCAAACAGTCACTAAACCAATGGTTGTAAGTTGAGGCCATCTGTATACAAAACTAAAAATATGCATACATATACAAATGTATACATTTATATCTAGAGCTGTTTATGGATGCATAAATTGTCGGTGGTGACATTGTGGTGCTATGGCTTACCATCCCCGATCACAGAAATTTCAAGAGGTTTTTCCAGAGGAGCTTTTAAGTGAAACTGTGTGTGTCTGTGTTTCAGACACAGACCGAAATGATGGCTCATTTTTAATGAGCTTTGCATTAACACAATAGTCATTCCTAGTAAATTGGAGAAACATAATTGCATGTAAGTTTTAACCCCAGATCTCTTGCCGCAATACTATGGCAGTAGATGCCACTGAATACAAAGCAGTGTTCAGTTTGAGCTGCTAATTATGACATTTCAAATGTTCCCAAGCTTTTAAAAACCATCCTCCTATATACATTGCCTGCTAGCAGTTTGATTAAACCAACTCTGTAAAGTTGCTATTCAGGAAAAGGAGCTGAATCATAGTTCATTTCAACCTGTCCAGAATCTCCCATTCTATCGGAAATCTCTAGTTCGGCACAGTCTCCCCCTTCTCGACTCATCCCTGCCAATGGAAGATGCTGATTCTTAATTTTCTATCATCCACCATGAGGAAGGAAGGTCAGAATCAAAATTAGTATTCCCTTCCTTATTACTGGATGCCCTGGATCCCTGCTTTGTCCCAAATAGTGATAAGGAGAACTTTACAGCACATCAGGAACAATTAAGAAGCTCACCAGGCTCAAGGTTGACTCAGCCTCCCATCCTTCCGAGGTAGGTAAAATGAGGACCCAGATTGTTGGGGGCAATATGCTGACTCTGTAAATGTGCTATAGCTATGGTTGTTGTACGCCGCCTAGAGTCCTTCTCTTTCCTTCTGAATGCTAAAGGAAATGGAGTCTGGCTTCCCAGGATGCACTTGTTTGGGAGTGAGGTTTATGGTTAGATGACCCTTAAAAGCTTCCAAACAATACAGATTGGTATTTGGCCCTGGCCACTAGATGGGACCAGAGAACAACAACAGTATGTACACGAATTATATCTGGAGGCACGACAATGACCATACTCAAATATTGGGTCAAAGTATCCCTTTTTCCCCTTGGTCTTGCCCTGCTAACTATGAGGGATGATTTTCAATTTGCATGGAATAAGGCAGTGAACTAAAATCTTATCCTTGGGTTTCTCTGCAGTTTTCTAATTAGCATTGGGTGTGACCTGGCCAAAGCTCTTATGAAACAGTATATAACAGACACTGAGCACCAATTGGATCTAGCCAATCCCCAACCTTTATTGCCAATGAATCTAACAGGTACTCTTGCTTCCTCATGACCTTGAAGTACCTAGCCACTGGAGGGTCTTCACTCTGGAACAGTGTCATGCCTTCCTCTCAGCTGTCCTTGAAGGCCAATATAGGAAAATTCCTGTCAGAAGACACAATGTCTTTATAACTTTGGAGATACATAAACAACAGAACATGTGTTCCTATAGAGTAGGGTCCCCAATCCCTGGGTCGTGCAAGCAAGCGAAGCTCCATATGTGCACACACAGGATCCAGACAGTGCACGAAACCATACACACACACACACCAGTCCATGGGAAAACCACCTTCAATGGACCCATTCCCTGGCATCCAAAAGGTTGGGGGACACTGCTATATGGACAGTCATATTAGCCTCATCTTACCAATACTGTATAAATATCCAGGATGCACAGGACAATTGTATACCTCTCTGTGCCCAGGACAATTGTATACCTCCCTGTGACTTCAAGTCAGTGATTCTGCTAGAACATACAATGTTGCCAGGTGCTGTGCAGCAGTGATTAAAATCCATCAGATGATGTGCAACCAGCCTTAGTATTTAGTTTGTCAGTTAAGAGTGTTTTGTATTGTGACAGATTTGGTTAGCCATATATAAGTTTTATATTTCCCTGTATTTAATGTTTTACCCCTATTTATAGGGATTTTTTAAAAAAAGATTTTTGTATGTGTGTACTATCTTTTTATACAAATATACATATTATGTTTTTAACCTTATGTGTTATACATTTGTTAGTTTTTAAAATTACTAATTATTTGCATCCCTCTTATGCTGGTTTTCAACCGTAATAAAATTTTGATTTGGTTTGATTTAGACTAGTCTTACAAAATGGCACCTGAGTACTACAAAGTACTTTCCACCCCCTTTAAGCTTGCCATATGGCAGAACATCTTTACTTCACTATTCTTGTTTTCTACCCGAGCAGATTGGCATCTAATAGTTCATGCTATTGAGGTGGAAATCTCTAATTCTTATAGCAATAGCAATAGCACTTAGATTTATATACCGCTCCATCGTATTTTACAGCACTCACTGAGCTGTTTACAATGTCCGTATATTGCCCCCAACAATCTGGGTCCTCATTGTATCGACTTTGGAAGGATGAAAGGCTGAGTCAACCTTGAGTCAGTCAGAATCGAACTCCTGGCTGTGGTAGTGTTAGCCTGCAGTACAATTCTTCATCTGTCCAAAACAGCAAAATTGTTTAACCTGTGTGGTGATATCACACATGTGCCAAGATCCAGAAAGGCCACAATATATGAGTTGAAAATTGTTCTTTGCTTGTTGGTTAGGAAGTAATGTTAGGAAGCAATCATAAAACTTCTTTTCTGGGTCTATGTGGAGCAAAATCTCTGTATACATTATTTGACTTCGAATGATAATCCGGGCCAGTATCTTTTGATGTGCTATGAAGCCTGCCAAAATAACTGTTCTAAAAAATATTTTAATAACAGGTTTGATATTAAAAGAAAAGTCACCAGCTTGTTTCTCTCATCGGGTGCTCTATGGGAAGTTGATGTTATTTGGACTCAAGTTATTAAAGCTGCCCTAGGTGGATCTGCAGGCATTGACCTTATTCATGTTTACATATCTTAAAGCTGGAATGACCCCCACCCCTTACTGATACTTCAACAATGTCCCTGTAATTGTTGATTTCTCATCATCAGAGAAAAACAAGCTGCAGGTTGTGGGAGAATTAGCTGGGGGAAAAAACATTCAAATGTGTGATAAAATGGAAGAGAACGCCAAATGTAAAATGGAGACATGAAGTAAACATTGCACTGGAGAGTAAACAGAAGTGTGACTTTTCATGAATTTGGTGACTTGGCACCGATAGGCGGGCTGTGTTCTGCATCAATGTAAAATTATAAATCTTGTCTAGTAAAAATAAAAATGGAATGATTCAGTGACAGCTGCAAAAAAAATCCTGTTTCAATTTTCAGCTAAATATCTAATATAAACAAATTGCTTCCAGCATGTCTAACTATTTCTGAATAGTTTTTGATGTTTAGAAACATTTTCTCTTAAGCTGAATGCTAAAAAGGAAAGATAGCGGCAAATTGTATTTCCCTGTGAAGTGCATTTCTTTGTTTTCATTGAAATTAAGCAGCTTGAACTAAGGTTGATACTTTATTCAAACATAGTATTAAAACCTAAGAATATGGTGAGCCTTCACACGTTTCTAGAGGAACCATTCATATTAATATCCCAGTCATGTTAGTGATACAATTTCACAACCTGTGTTCAGAAATAGCCAGAATAGGATGTCACAGGTGTGGTGTGGTAGGTGATCGCTTCTACTACTGGAGGAAACTGGCATAACTGTTGCCAATTTTACCTCATCTTCCAAATATTTAAATTGATAGGTCTGTAGGGGAACTAAAGATGCCATGGCCTATACCACAGAAGATATATCACGAGGTATGCAAATTGGCATTGGAATAAACAAAATAGGGCTTTCCCTAAATTAATAAAAGCTGTGTAAAACATAACCGTATGAAACTTATGTACAACTTGTTTGGTCTATTGATAACTTAGTTTCATGAAATAGCTATTCATGCAAATATGAGAAGTTGCCCACTGCTTGAAGCAACGTTATTAAATAATATCCTTCCAATTCAATAATTTCCATTTTAGTTTTTTTCACTATGGAAGTTTTGAGAACTCATAGCTCAGAAGGCTTATATTTGCTATAATCAAAAGCTATGATCTTTCATTTGGAATTTAGACAGCAGGTAGGAGAATTATAAATTTAACTTTTCATTTAATGGACTTCTTCCCCTTTTCATTATCTCGAGTGTCATTAAAATTATGTACTAAGGAGCACATGCACATCAAACATGACTCACAATTTTTAATTAGAAATGTTGGCAGAAATAATAGGAAATATGTCTTCTGTTACTATTCATTTCACAAATTATATTCAGTTGCTGCCAAAATTTGTCATCCCCGTTGATTCAAACTTCCTATCAAAAGCAGCCTCTTTAGTTCACATTTCTAGGGTTCTACCTATTGAAATGACTTCTAGACTACACTTCCCTAAACTTTAATTAGAAATGGATCCAGTATAAATTTGAACCATCAATTCTAGCCCAAAACTGTAATGAGTCAATGGAGTGTAACCCAGCACTAATTGTAGGGTTTTCCTATGACAGTGTTACCCAGCCAAATGCTCTCCAGATGGCCTATAATTCCCAGAATTCCCATCACATATAAAGAGTATTGCCAAAGTATCTCCAGTAACCGAACAAGACCAAACATCACACACACACACACACAAGATTTAATTCCTTCTGGAAGTAGGGCTCTCTGATTGTTCAAGTCAGAGACAAGTTAGGTTACTTTTAGCTTTATTTGGAGCACATGGCTCAGGAGAAAATCAGACATCACCAAAACCCCAAGAAGGCTTTCCTTCAGGTCTAGTGGAAAAAAAGGAAATCTGGTGGTGTAGCCTTCAACAAATGAGGTCCTTGGTACTCTCTAAGCTTGGCTATGTTCATGCAGGTATTTCATTACCAAACTAGGTAACATCATTAGCACTGATGATGTTCCCTAGTTTGGTAATGAAATGTCTGTAAGAACACAACCAAGGTCAGAGACCACCAAGGACCCTACAGTTCAATCCTTAGCTACAGATATTCTCATAAATGAAGGCAAATATACCTGTCCCAGAATAATATTGCAGGATCCAATCTGGGTTGGTCACAAGGACCAGAGGTTTTGTCTTCCAAGCTTTCAACTCATGCTGGAGCCCATCTTCAGGAAACGTCTCTCTAGCAGAACAGCACACACTCTTCTAGAAAGAAGTTCTCTGAAGATGGGTTCCAGCATGAGTTGAAAGCTTGGAAGACAAAACATCTGGTCCTGGTAACTGACCCAGATTGGATCCTGCTACAAATATTCTCTTCCAAAGCTTAATATACAAGATCTAGAGCCAGTGGAGGATAGAAGAGAAAACCTCTGACTTGTGCATGGGATTTTTATTGCATTTTTTCCTCACTATGCAACAAAGGATAGAAAAATTTCACACCATTCCTTCCCACTCCTGATTAGCTTATCAACCCACATCTGTCTGTATACACAGATGCCCATATAGGTGAGCTTGTGTGATGGAATGCCATCAGAAGGCCTGGCAAATTTGGAACTGAATCAGTCCTTTAGAAAGTTCAAAATATGCCATGGACCAGAATGTCAACTAAATTAGATAAGGTTTGGGGGGAGGGGTTTCACTGGATTTTTCAATTTCCAATTCTTCAGAAGAGCAGAGCCAGCATTAATTAGAGCATGGCAGACAGAAAGCAATTAAAGGCTAAAGAAGTACATAGTTAGCTGCCCTTTGATCTAGGAAGGTATTTCACATCCACCTTCTCTAAATCAGCTTGCTTGGCGAGGCAATGTGGCTTTGAGGATGCTAATCAATTTCTTTCTTTCTTTTTTTTAAATAGTCTTTATTAAGTTATTATACGTAAAATACAAAAAAAGAAAATAAACAAAAACAAAACAAAACAAAAAACACAAAAAACATTAACACAGAAGATTCAACAGAGAATCTTATTCACACAAAACTGGAAAAATTCTAAAATACCGACAGAAGTAAATTTAATCGCAAAGATTTTAGACTGTGCGGAGATGGATAATTTAACTAGGTTAATTAAGAACAATGGGGAGAAAGGAAATTGTGTTGATTGGGATTCAGTGTATTACTGGTTAGAAAAAAGAAAACAGAAAGCATGTACAGAATAAGTAACATATAACTTATATTGTAGAAATGGTATAATAATAATAGATTAAAATGTTTTGTCGTCCATCTGTATAAGCCAATTATAAGATTATGTGGTCATTTTTAATTTGATATTTGACTGTTGAGTCTAATCAATTTCTCTATTAGTTGAAAAGAAGTAAGGTTTTTCCACATCAACCAGAGAGTCCTAATCCCATTCACACATGAATTGGGGTCTTGGGACCTATTTTTTTTTTTGCTACAATTTGCATTGTCAGTTGGGAGAATGTACAGGAAAAAGAGGACACCATTTTTTTTTCCTGTATAAGCTTAAAGCTTATACAAATATTCTTTTCTATTGTTTTTATCCCACTAGTGTCACCTGAAAATGGTTTCTCACCATAGCTTTCTTATCCCATAGAGCAGGGGTGTCAAACTCATGTCGTCACGGTGGTGTCACGTGATGTATCATGACTTTTTTCCCTTTCGTGAAATCGAGCATGGGCGTGGCCAGCGCATGACGCATCTGGCCTGCGGGCCGCGAGTTTGACAGCCCTGCCATAGAGCAAACAAATTAGTAAGTTGCATGTTTTAACTGCTGAATGCAGCCACCCAATCTTGGTGAGTCTTCTTTGCTTCTGCTATGGCAATCTTGAATAAGATCAGAATGCTTTAATAGGCCATTTCAGCTTGTGGGGATTTTTCTTCCTCTTAGGACTGTGTCAAAACAGACAAAAAAAAAGATGCTGGTAGATCCGCTCTATGCAAAACACAGGTTTTCTGTCTCTTTCAGAGCCCAAGTCTGAACGGCTGTAGAAGCAGCTCCTAGTGAAGATCGGTATCCACAGTAGATTTAAGCAGTCAACAGAAGCTGGGGGACTTGTACTTGACCTTGTTATTACCAAGGAACAGACAGAGATGACATCATGAGGACATGCCTCATAAAATCAATGAGGTAAGTTGGATTTGAGACTGACTTTTTTATTTCCACAGAAGAGACATAGTGACTGATAGGTGAGATTACTGAACCTGAAGCCAGGTAGGCATCATAGAGAGAAATTACCTGGCCCTCTACTCTGCAAGATATCCACTCTCAAAATCTTCCTTGAGATTTATAGTTGAGTCTGTCCTTAGGCTCTTCAAATTGTATCATTTGTATAATTTCATGTTCCTTGAATTATAACTTGGTTGGGTAGGAGAAAATATTTTCTCTGAAGGACACATTTAAATCAGAGACCAGGACATGACTACATTGCAATATGCATTTATTTATTTACAGGCACAGTATACAAGGATGCACAGGTCAGGATGCAAAAACCTAAAGAAAGATGGAATTATAAGCCCTCTTTAAAAAAATTAATTTAAATATAATAATTAACAATTATGATTTGTCATTATAATTTGTGTGATTTATAAGGTTAGGTTTAGTGATTATATAAATCCAAATTAAGTGGAGTGGGTTAGAAGGATGAAATCACACTTCCCCTACACTTACCTACATTTAATTTAAAACTTGGCCTTTAGAACCATAGCTAAATTATTATTTCAGTTTAACACCTATTAAGAATAATCTTGTCTCCCAGTGCCCAGTGTTAAGAATTCCTAAGCAGGCAAATGACCTACAATTGGGCAATTAACACATTCACTTACATGGCTGGTGTCTTGCTACTGTAGGTTTAGAGTCAAGGGAGGATTCCAGACACCTAATTACTTTTAGCTGAATTTACAATGCTGTTTAATTAGAAGATGCAGATGAGAGAGTCCCAATTGATCTATTCCTATTCCTCTTATGGTAGTTGTAGGCACACTTACATAAAAAAGGCAGGTGGAATTGATATATAGGCTAGGCAATTCTCCTCAACACTCAACAACGCTCCAATATCTACATCCTTTACTGTGTTGGCAGGGAACTTAAGATATTCCCCCCCCCCCTGCCATGTTTT
>JANHJO010004242.1:25184-38976 GCA_032468235.1 Pseudoxyrhopus heterurus
AACTTTAAGCCAGGAGGACTTCAACTCCCAGAATTCCCCAGCTTTGCTGGCTAGGGAATTCTGGGAGTTTGAAGTCCTCCAGGCTTAAAGTTGCCAAGGTTGGAGACCCCTGCTCTAGTCTATACCATTTCAGACAAATGTCTGTCTTTCTTGTCCTGTCCTCTGATGCTTTGGAAAATAAGCTGACCCCCTCTTCTTTATGGCAGCCCCTCAAATACTGGAATATTGCTATCGTGTTATCCCTAGTGCTTTTGTCTCTAGACCAGGGGTGTCAAACTCACGGGCCGCAGGCTGGATGCATCACCCACTGGCCATGCCCACCCCCATTTTAGCTAAGGGGGGGGGGAAGTTATGATATGTCATTTGATGACAATGGTTCATCACAAGTTTGATACCCCTGCTCTAGACTACATAAACCCAAATCCTGCAACTGTTCTTCATATATTTTAGACTCCAGGTCTTTAATTATCTTAGTTGCTCTTCTCTGCACTTTCCCCAAAGGCTCAACATCTTGTTTGTAACATGGTGACCAAAACTGGATGCAAAGTACAATCCTGAAAACAGGAAGCACAGTTTTCTGCCATGATCTGGCTGGTAGCATACAAAAAGTGAATTCACAAGCCATCATGTTAACACAGTTTTTAAAAGTTGATCTCTCAAGATAATTGTAGGGAAAAACATATGTCACCTCTTCAGTTCTTAGGCTTTCAGAAAATACTGCTCTATACTACTTTTATACCATCCCAAAATAGGACTACGGTTTTCAAGCAAGGCTATATAGCAGTAATGGCTAACCTTTTCGGCACCAAGTGCTCAAAGCGCGTGCGTGCATTCCCAAAATGCAATGCATGTGTGTCCCACACGCATGTTCCCCACCCCCTCACATCCGCTCTGCCCCCCATGCATGTGCATGCGTCCCCGTGCACGCACCCCCCATGTGCCCCCTGTCCCCTGCGCATGCGTGGCAGAGACCTGAAGAGACCTGAAGCTGGCCAGCAGGAGGCATGCACTCATGCACGGTGGAGCTGAGCTGGGGCAACAGCTCGTGTGCCCACAGAGAGGGCTCTGTGTGCCACCTGTGGGACGTGTGCCATAAGTTCACCCTCACGGCTATATAGTGTTGGTTTCACTAAGAATTTTTTTTTCCTACTGCTTTAATGAGGAGCTGGAAATCCAACCACAGCATTTAACTAGCTACTGACCCTTGTAACTTTGGATTGATTAACTGCTATTCAGGCTAGACATCCATTTATTCCATCTGGAACTTGGGATGGTGATGATTATCTTACATTGGAGAGAAATGAGATTCAGTCATGCGTTTGAACCGAAGACTGCTCAAAATACTTGTGATTGATGGCCTGCAAATATTAATAGTAATATACATGCAGATTGGACCAAAATCTGCCCTCTAATATTTAAATGTTCTTTTTCTACCTTGAAAGAAAGTTACTGCAATCTGAAGAATGATTCTGAATTTTTGTTTTCAGTTTCTTGGAATGGTTCTTCAGTTTCTTCTTTAAATTTCTTTTATTGTTCTGAGTTGGCCCTACTGTTTTTCCTCCAGAAGTGTCATGTTTTCTGAGGAAGAGCTGCAAACCACCACAGGAAGATGACTGTACAAAGAAGACTTGCATAAACCGCTATAAAATTTAAAATGTTCAAACTGGGGTAGTTGAAAAATGCTGTTTTGTCAGACACCTCTACCTGTCTTGGAACTGCTTATTTCAAATGTAACTGAAGGGATCTGACCTCAGAAGGGCAGCTCCAATAATTTGGGCACTTAGAACGTTAAAACTTCAAATTTGTTTATGTGGGATTTAGGTTTGAAGGTAGATAAGGGATATATATTAGAGATGCTCAGAATGTTTATAGGTTAAAACTTTGCAGTTTTAATCTGAAAACATTATGTGCACCTCTAATATATATCCCATATCTACCTTCAAACCTAGATCCCACATAAACACATTTATTGGGCTTTTTTCTCTTTTAAAAATATTTTAAGGTGTGCTTTTTTTTTTTGTACCAAAGCCTAATCAGGTGGCCTCACAAATTCCAACAGTTAAGATACACACCTGATAGTTGAGCGTTGGGGTGGCTTAGAGGTCAGGACACTCACCTCTCACTCATGAGGTTGTGGCAGTGACAGATGTTTCTCTATTAGGGAACAAGGAGTAAATATCTGCTGCAAACTTTGTGTAGGTGTCAGGAAGAGCATCTGGCCAGTAAACGCTCAGCTCCACTCAGTCACCCTAACTCCACCCCAATAAAAGGGATTACAGAGGAAACCTGTGGTTGATATTGAAAATGGTATTATAATAAGGATAATTAATGTACCTCCATCAGCAAACTATATATTCAAAGTCAATAGACATGGATCCCCAGCAGTGGCTAAAAATATCCATCCCCTTGATGTGAACGAAAGAAATTTTTGAGAGCATCTAAACATCAAGAACCAGTTTGGTGTAGAGGGTTGAAGCATCAGGCTAGACGTTGAATTCTAGGTCTGCTTTCGGCAAAAAGCCAGCTGGGTGATCTGGGGCCAGTCATTTTCTCTCCGCTCTAGGAAGGAAGCAATGGCATTTCTGAGAAACGTTACCAAGCAAATTGCAGGGACTTCTCCAGACAGTCTCCAAGAATCGGACATGATTTGAATGAAAGACAAAAAAAGAAGGCATCTAGTAGAACCTCTGGTTTCTTGCTGGTCTACTGAATTTTCTACCTGGAGCACATGCGTGGGCTTTCACCTGTTGAAGACAGCTTTTTTTTTTTTAATATGAATGAATTATATCTGAAGGACCTGGATAAATGCACTTCTCAATTGCAGAAGGCGTGTCACAACTGATGCGGGACTTTCTGGAGTTTGTGGAATAACCTCACCTTTAGCTGGTAGGAGTCTCCTGAGGCCTTTGAGAGAAGCATCAGCATTTTTTTTGTTAGGTTTTTTTTTTTGCAATTCTCAGTGCCTTCACTGCAGGGCATGCAGGGAATACTAAGCAGGGGGAAATCTAAACTTAGAAAGTGACTGATTTCCTCTCCATGGAGATACGGATCACACAGCTAAGTAGGAGGAAGATGCAAAATGCCACCTTAGGCAAGGTTACTATCCGCTCCTACAAAGACTGCTACTGCCCTCTACTGGGCAAGTTTGGGGCAGCAAATAGCCCCATGCCAGAAAGAACATCCACAAATATTTTTTTCCCCCTACAAAGGCAAATTGATAATGGAAAATTGAAGCAAAAGTAAGGTCTCCACTTAAAGCCATGTAAAACAGTTTTAGCACAGATGCATAGAAGGCTTTTTGGTATGAAACCCAATGGGCCAATACTTTCACCTTTGATTTTCAGTTCATGGTATTTTGTAATCTTCTCCAATTTTTTTGTCTTATATTCTACTATCCCTCATTATTACTACATCAATTTTCCATACTTATTTTTATTAGAAAGGGGGGGTGCCCCTCTTATATGGGCTCTGTCACCACTTGTAGATGGCACGCTCTCAAATTAACGCATTTCATATCAACAAAAACATTTCCCTGAGACTTGGAGGGGCGGGGGTAAATTGGGTAAACCCATAAGCTATGGTTCCCATTGGCCTGAACAGAATGGCCAGCACCAAAAGTTTCTGGGAATCTGCATTCAAAATGCTGTAGGTCCCTAATCATGTTTATCTAGTATGTTTTTAACCCTGGATGCCAGAGACTCACTGCCTTCCCCCAATCCTTTGTTTAGACTGGTTCTGAAATAAATGTGTAGACTCTTTAAACAGAAAAAAAGATGCCCTTTAGCTAACTATTAATAAGCTTGCATTTTGTCTAGAACATGGCACTGAACTCGAGCTCCTTAAGCTCCCAGGCCTTCATTTGACAGGAATTTTTGTAATCTCCTTACAGAAAATGAGGTAATTATATCTAACTAGAGTATGTCAGCACATGCCATGTTGATTTCAGGCTAATCCCTCATGCCAGCCAAGTCACAGTCATTATACAAGCCTCCTTGTTTTTCTTTTCATTCCAGCTAGCTAGCAGAACTCAGCTGCAACTATCCAGGCAACCACCAGGTGGCAGCCAAAAGACAGGGTTTTCTTTACTGTATTTCTAGATGACCATCTAAAGGCCATCTGGATTTCTGCAGTCCAGCACAGGAAATCTTATTTTTATCTTCTCAGATTTTGAACTAAACTGATTGCCCATTTGCCAAAGAGCAACATGTCAAAAAGTCCAAGAATCACATGTGTGCCCGATTTCCGAGATGCTGCCTTCTCTGCAAGGAACTCTTGAGGATGGGAATTTGTTCATTAGTTGCAGATTTGCAGGTATAAAGCCCGGCTCTCCAGCTTTGCCCTAAGGCTAGAAAGCGATCCAACGCTACAATGCCACTGTGTTATTAATCCCAGAATAAAATATGTTTGAAAGAGCTGCTAAATCACTGATGCTATAGGGAAAGCTCTTCTTTAAAATGAAACGAAGACAGATCATTGAGCAAAATCCTAGGACCTAATTTTGGCAGCACAAAGACTCCATCTAGACTTGCAATTCACACTCTTGGCCCTCAACGCTTGTATCTACGGCTACAAATGGACGTCTGCTTCCTCAGAATGGTTGATGAATATGAATTCCTCCATAAGGAAGCAGCAATGTATCCTCAATGAATGTCCCCAATTGGAAGCGGAAATTTCCATTGCTAAGCAAGATGGTCATTAAGTGAATTGTGCCTGATTTTACTTTTTTTTTTTTGCCAAGGCTGTTAAGCAATTCGCTACTGTTGTTAAGTGAATCATGCGGTCGTTACACAAATCCAACCTCTCCCAGTGACTTTGCTTGTCAGAAGCCAACTGGGAAGGTTGCAAATGGGGATCAAATGAACCTGGTCAACTGCAATTGTCATAAATCCTTCCCAGTTGCCAAAAACCCAAATTTTGATCCTGCAATTATGGGGGAGCTGTGATGGTCAGAAATACGAGGACTGGTTGTAAGTCACTTTTTTCAATGCTGTTGTAACGCCAAACCATTGCTAAACGAATGATTATAAGTAGAGAACTCCCTAAACTAACCTGCATCATCCGTTCTATACATCAACTCACTGGAATCCCATTTCCCTCAGCTTGTTTTACTTTATGCGCTGGTTAGAAAAGAGATTTTAAAAATAAGGAGGGAAAAAATGGTTGGGTTAAATGCACAGTTCCTGCCTCTTACTACACTTCATTAAAGTCTCCATTTATATGAAAGTCGAAATACTCAGGTCAGCTTCAAAATTCCCTTCAGAGCTTTTTAAAACTTCCCATAAATATATCAAAAGTTGCATTTATATCCTCACGTAAAGTAATATTGGCCCTTTCAAGTGAAATTAAGGGAATTCAAAGCCAAAAGAACATCTTGATCCTTAGATAGCTGACATTGACTTATTACACCGTGTGGAGGTGAACATCCTGCCCATGAGTGTTTTTTGAGGGAGAACATTTTTTCCAGTTAAGAAAAGAGATTCAGCTAAGACTACCATACATCTCCCAATTGTCCTCAAATTTAAGTTAAAATAAAATACAAAGCAAAAGTAGGAATGGCTGTCTTAATGAGTGCGCTGTGGCTATTTCAATCAAAAAGCAAGAGGAGGAGGATATGTTGAAAAAAATGCAAATTACTTTTTGGAAGAAAAAGATGTGTATAATACATCATCACTTTAGGCATATGCTTTGGACAACAAAGATTTTGCTTCCTGAACACTTTTGGAAGTGTTTTATAGATTTTTGGATGCTCATCATGAAAATAACTTAGCCTGTCACATTTTGTAGAAATCTTCTGTTCTTACACAATGGCAATATAATCCATTAAGTACCTGTTGGCTATGCTGCACATTTGAAAGACACATATGAAAACATGGAACTGTTGCTGGAGCACGTCCAGTACACAAAGTACAACTGGAACATTTGTGCAAATCTAAAAGTAGTGGGTAGTGTTACTTGGAGTGCAGCTCGGATATACCAAGTACTATTGTTACGTATGTGAATGGACAACTATGCAAGAGAGTATCTTTACATTAAAAAGAAATGGCCACTCTGAAAGAATTTGGTTCCTGGACAGAAAAATGTGGTACAGGAATCACTTGTTGACCCAGCAAAAATACTGTTGCGTCCACTTCACATGAAAATGGTGAAAAATGATGACTGATGAAGAAGTGTGTGAAAGCAATGAAGAAGGATGGTGATGATTTCCATTATTTGAAATGGATGTTTCCAAGAATACCTCCTGCCAACATTAAGGAAAGGATTTGTGTTGGTCCACAGATCAGATACGTCATCAATAACAAGTGGTTCAAAGATCTGTTAGTAGGGCCAGAGAAGATTGGCTGGAAAGCATTCAAAGACATGGTTGAGAATTTTCTTGGCAACCATAGAGTAGCAAACTATATCCAGCTGGTTAACAAACTTCTCACAGCATACAAGACCATGAAGCGCAACATATCACTGAAGAGTCATTTTCTGCATTCACACTTGGACTTCCTTCCCGAAAATCTAGATGCAGTCAGTGATGAACATGGTGAAAGTTTTCACCAGGACAATGCCACATTGGAGCAACTGAAATCCAGCATTGCGAGATGACTATTGTTGGACACTGCAGTGAGACACATCGGACACTGAGTACAAATGAAAATCAGCAATGAAACACTTTTGGCTCTGTTGAACTCTTGCATCATATTGGAAACGTTATGAGATTAAATACATTATAGTCATTAAAAGTTAATGTTACATTTCTCAAGATTCTTATGTGGTACAGTCATTCTGAAATTCTATTTGTGGTCTGTTTGAAGGGGTCTATCATAATCACCAAAAGTTTTTCAGGAAGTAAAACCTTTGAAACGGTTAGTTGTACAACGTTGGGTGACACATACCACTATTGCCTTTTTCTCTACTGCTTGGCAATGGTTGCTTTCTCTGATATTCCTCTGCATCGCTTCAGAGGGGACTTAAGTGATTCCCCCACCCACAGTCCCTGTTTCACCGCTGCTTATTGTGTGGATGGGGGCAGCAGCCTTTTCTTCATTTTCCTTTTCTTTTTCTTCTCTTTCACTCTATAGAACTCCAGTTCCTAGACCGCAATGCTCTTGGAAATGTATTTATTTATTAGCTATTTTTATCCTGCTTTTATTACTTATATAAGTAATTCAAGGCGGTAAAAATACCTAATACTCTTTCCTCCTTCTCTTTTTTCCACAACAACAAACTGGTGAGGTGAGTTGGGCTGAGAGAGAGTGACTGGCCCAGAGTAACCCAATGGCTCTCATGCCTAAAGTGAGGCTTGAACTCATGGTCTCCTGATTTCTAGACCAGAACCTCCCATTACTATATCAAACCGGCTCTTTCTGAATGAAATGAAGGTGGTGGCCCTGGATAATTAAAGCAGCTCATCCACTTTATGCAAAGCTTTTGAAACAAGAAATTAAAGCAACCAATAGAATTTTCTTCTTAAGGGCCCATGTAAGCCTTGCAAGGTAGATTAGACTAAGACACTATTGTCATGTAGGTCAGTGCTACTTTTATTGTAAAGTTATAGGAACAGACTCTTGCAAGTCTGAATGTTCTTTCCCCTCCCTCATTTTATTTTCATGTGAACTCAGGAGAGGCTTCTCAAGGACTGTTTTTCAAATTATTTTCTTGGCCCTGGTTCAAGTCCACTTATCAGAACTTGGTAGTGGCTCTTATTCCTGTCACTCAGCCATTCCCTAGGAACAGAAGGGTGATGGTCTTAATTTTTTTACTGCTCCCTATTAGCTGATATTTCAGACCTGATTTCCATGGTTTCAGACATAATAAGCTGCTATCAGCTCCAACTGGCATAGTTAGTCTGGTCCTCCATGCATTTGTCCAAACCCCCTTTTAGATTATCTGGATTGTTGGCCATAATCACATCTGAAAGGAAATAATTCTGCTATTTCTACTGTTACTGTTCTATTAGAAGATATTCATCTCTGAGCAAAGCAGTGTTCAGAAGCTTTTTATGAAGGGTCTTCTTAACACAAGATGGCTGCTGGGAATCTTCAGTATCTATCTATCTATCTATCTATCTATCTATCTATCTATCTATCTATCTATCTATCTATCAATCTGCAATACGAGTGTGGAGCGATGTTGTTGGAAGGATGTTTATCAAGTTGAGCCTGACTCCTTAGCCAACTTCATAGACACGTTCATGCAGTTTTCTTGGCACCAGAAATGGTTTGCTATCCCTTCTTCTGAGATATTTGTCAACTTCCCAGCCCAAAGTTTCTCATCTAAGCAGTAATCAGGTCTGTTCCTTCTTCTCTTAAGTCAGATAAGGTCAGCCAAGTTTTGACACCTGCTGAGGCACTTCTTCCTTATACGTCTTCAATTCCTGATCAAGCAGTTGTTGCTTCCTGGCTCTCAGTCACTCATTGCTACCTGAGTCAACAAATTGGCAAATGTGATTTGCTGACCTTGCATTTATGTGTTGCCTCTGCATACATCTGCATAGTGAAATCAATGCCACTAACTGAGCCAGGCAATACAGATACCAATCTATCAATTGAGTAATGACAGTTCTAATATTCTAGTTTCCAGGCCCTGTGGCCCAGTCAACCCCAGAAACACTGCATTTATAAACAATGTTGAGTACAATGTGGACTACATAAATACATTCAAATCTGATACAATGGATTGAATAAACTGGTGTTGTGCCTTTTTATCCTCAAATAAGCTTGGGGAAGAACCATAAAAATTCCTCCCAGACCTTCTGATGAGTGCTTCCTTTTCAGAATTGAATTATTCATGTGGTGGTGCTGAATTATTCAGGGATGGTATTCAATTATTAATGTTATTGCCTTTACACATGCCTCCTTCTGCCCCCTCTAAACTTTGCCTGTAGCTTTAAAAAAATAGCATTTTTTCCTGGTAACTCCAATAAATACAGCTCTGAGATAGGGTTCTAGAGTGGCAAATAAATATTTAAATTAAAAATAAAATACGCTGATCAAAAGAGCAGCATTTCCAGTGGAACAGCTTGTGGAAAACAAGGCATGTGAGTTGTTAAACAAGAATTGGTACCAACACACCATATTGTGAGCTTTTATGTCTAACTGTGCTTAATGGTTACGCTGCCAAAATAAGCAGCAGGACTCAAAACAGATTATGAGCAGTTGAAGAATTCTTGGAGCTCACCAGATAATCTGTAAACAATGACTGCAGAGGACAAGGCTTGGAGAGAAAGAGCCTCACTTGATGCAAGCATAAAATGTACAATATACCATTTCATTATCAAACATAAATGAAGTATTTTGGTATTACTTTAAAATGATTTTCTCTAAAAAAAAAAACAAAAGCCACCAGAGTGATCTCTTGATCTCTCTGTCACTTGCATTGCATTTTCAGCATCCCCTTCGCATTCAAAGAGGGGTTGAATGCCTCTCATAGAGCACAGCAGACTATTATGCGGCACAAAATCCTTCAAAGAAGAAATTGCATTAACTGAAAGCAAAACTGGTATATTTCTCCAGCCAACAGAAGTCCTGTTCTAGAGCTACTGGTGTGAATTTCATGCCATATACTTATCAAAGCAAGGAGGCTCCAACAACTCCATTGTTGGAGTTCTGGAGGATAAGTCCTAGTTGCTCCTTCTCTGAAAAACATCCAAGGTTGGGCAACGGGCATGCACGAGTAGGGCAAAGAGGACGGTACAATGATTGCATCCTTCCACCAGATATGATACAAACCCCTAAAGGTGGTGTTTGTGTCATGGCACTGTTGTGTAAATCCTTTTATTTATTCATTTTATTATTTTGTTTATTAAGCAAATTTATGTAGCCACCAAACTTCATAGGTGACTGCAGGCGGCTTACAAAATTTTTACAAATCCATTAGATGATAAAAATCCATAAAGAACCGCACCTTCCATCTCCCGTGGCAGCAGCAACCCAATCAAATTAGTTGATTGTCTCCATCCCCATTTGTGATCCCCAGGCCCGCTGATAAAACCATATTTTTAGGGCCTTTCATAAAGTTGCAGGGGGGAGCAATTGTATCTCAGGAAAGGGAATGATAGCAATAACACTTAGCACTTAGACTTATATACTGCTTCACAGTGCTTTTACGGCCCTCTCTAAGTGGTTTACAGAATCAGCATATTGCCCCCAACAATCTGGGTCCTCATTTTACCAACCTCGGAAGGATGGAAAGCTGAGTCAGCCTTGAGTTGGTCAGGATCAAAGCCCAGAATTTTCCCGCATTCTGACCACTGCGCCATCACATGTTCCATAAAGTAGGAGCTACACTGAGAAATCCCTTTTTCATGGTCCCACTAGATAATAATCCTTAATTGATGCGACCCATAACGTATCCTGCTATGTTTTGATGCCATGACAGTTTATTATGAGCACTACTATGTTGCCTTTCCATTTTCATTATTGATGGAACCAATGAATGTTGTGTAATATGTAGTACACAATCAGTCTTTGAATAAATCAGATATGGTTTAGCTGTATGTATCTAATATTTAAGTAGACTTCATCTCTCATCTACCATGGAAATCAAGGTGGGCACATTAAGTTTCTAGATGTTTTTTTAGCCCATGTAATGACTAGTATCCTATTTATTTTCAGCAAGATGACTAGTTTATAGAACATATGGTAGTACATAGAATAATAGAGTTGAAAGTGATCTTGGAGGTCTTCTGATCCAATCCACTGCTCAAGCAGGACACCCTGTACCATTTCAGACAAATGGTTGTCCAGTCTCTTTTTGAAAGCCTTCCATGATGGAGCAGCCATAACATCTGAAGGCAAGTTATTCCATTGGTTGATTGCCTCACCATTAGGAAATGTCTCCTTAGTTCTAGGTTGCTTCTCTCCTTGGCTAGTTTCCATTCATTGTCTTGCCTTTTGGTGCTTTGAAAAATAGTTTGACCCCCCTCATCTTTGTAGGAGCCGCTCAAATTTTAGAGCACTGCTATCATGTCATCCCTAGTCCTTCTTTTCACTAGACTAGACATACTGAATTCCTGTAACCGTTCTTCGTATGTTTTAGCCTCCAGCACCCTAATCATTCTTATTGCTCTTCTCTGCACTCTCTCTAGAGTCTCAACATCGTTTTTTTATATTGTGGTGACCAGAACTGGATGCAGTATTCCAAGTGTGGTCTTATTAAGGCTTTGTAAAGCTGTACTAGAACTTCACGTGATCTTGATTCTATCCCTTTATTAATGCAGCCTAGGATTGCATTGGCTTTTTTGGCTTCTTCCACAACACTGTTGGCTCATTTATGCATCCACAAACTATGTCCTAAGCAATGTGAGCAAATGTCACCTTGGGTTGAAGATGGAAATTAGACTTCAACAAATTTTGGATGCCCATAATGTTTGCTTCAGTTATAGCTTTGATATGTAGGCAATTTACCACCTATTTTTTCTCAACAGTTTTTCTGCAAAAGCACAGTAGAACAGACCTTGTTCACAACCCAGCTACTTGTAAAAGGGTTGCGTTCCTTTTAATATGAGAACTCCGATAATAGTTCCTTCCAAGTGATTCATTTTCTTGTTAAAACCTCAAGAAGCTTTATGAACAACATACACAAAGGTAAATTCCTGGTACAATATCTCCAAAGTCCTGACAAATAAATCCTCCCATCCTCAGGCCTTTTAAGATTCCCTCTGTGTCACCTTGAAGGCAGTCGGGTGATTTGAGACAATAAATAACTTTTGCAACAAATGCCATAATAAATTGTTTTGCCTTTCCAAAATAAACTAGTAGTATTGCTGTCAAACCCACTGATATATAACAAACTAATTTTCTTTTTGCTTTAGTCACTCCAGGGAGGGAAAATGAGCCAAGATAGTGAAGCACTTCAAAGAATTAACTTCTACACTTTGGCTTGGTCATTCATTGGTCCCATGAAAGAATAATGCTGATGGACATTGATGGAGCTTTGGGTCACATACTTCGTACTTCATAGAAGAAATGACCCTTACAGCTGATCTATCCAGTAAAAAGGAGTGAATGTCAGGGTTCCAAGTAACTTACCCATAGCAAACAAAACTCTGAGACAGGCAATTTCTTCAAAGAATAGGTTTATTGGATATGTCATATTGGCACAGGCTGGTGAAAACCGACTCTGATTAGTCCCACGGTTTTCACCTAATTAAAAGTCAAAGTTTGTCACTTTTTCAAAACAAGCAGTCACATGGTCCAATCAGGATAGTGTCCAGTTGCTAGGTGACTCCAGACGCCTCCTTCCGAGCACCTGCAGGAATGTTCTTGGTTCCCAAGAGGAAGTATTTTGTTTTGACTACAATTTATTTATTATTTTATTTTATTATTATTTTTATTTTTTTATTTTATTATTTTGTTGTATTTATATGCCACCCAACTCCCAGGGGACTCTGGGCAGCTCACAACAGAGATGCAATACAACGATAATAAATAAATAAATAAATAAATAAATAAATGGTCCCTAAACGAACAGTTGTAAATTGAGGGCTACCTGTATGAACACCAGATTCATAGACCCACAACTGTATCTTGGTGGGTTGTAAGCTAGGTCAATTCAGAAAGTAGCTAATGTGATATAGAAATGCTAATATCCTTTTGCCTTTAAGATACCTGGAAATACCAGAGTTTAAACAGATGTTGGTGCCTTTGAAGAAGGTAGCCTGGGAGGAGGAAGCTTCATTGCAAAGAGGGATTCAGGAAACATTCAGGAGCCCTGGTGGAGCAGAGTGATTAGAATACAGTATTGCAGGCTGACTCTGCCCATTGCCAGGAGTTCGATCCTGACTGGCTCAAAGTTGACTCCGCCTTCCATCCTTCTGAGGTCGGTAAAATGAGGACCCAGATTGTTGGGGGCAATAGGCTGACTCCGTAAACCTCTTAGAGAGTGCTGTAAAGCACTTTGTAGCAGTATCTAGCAATAGCAGTTATATACTGCTTCACAGTGCTTTTACAGCCCTCTCTAAGTGTTTTACAGAGTGCACCTATTGCCCCCAAGAATCTGGGTCCTCATTTTACTGACCTCAAAAGGATGGAAGGCTGAGTCAACCTTGAGCCTGGTGAGACTCGAACTGCCAAACTGCTGGCAGCCAGCGATCAGCAGAAGTAGCCTGCAATACTGCATTCTAACCACTGCGCCACCGCAGCTCTTATAAGTGCTAATGCTATTGCGAAATGCTATTCAGTGTAAAAAGATAACCAGTTGATGAAAAAATGAACTCAAAGAACATCAAGCACATGTTCCTTGCAGCTGGATCACCCCGCCCCCCCCCCTCTTAATAGGCTCACCCTTCCATGTCACTGCAAGAGGAGGCTGAAGCACAGCAATTAACCTGAATAACAGAATGATGATTGACTTATGTCTCAGTTGTCAACCCTGAAGCTGGCTTGACTGAGGCCATTTTGAGTCTTCAGTGCTGACACACTGGAGAAGAGAGATAGGGAGGGAGGAATAGAGATAGTTGGGGCATTGTTATCACCTTTAAAGCCCTACATGGCTCAGGGCCAGGATATGTTTGAGACCGCCTCATGCCGCATACCTCACAGCGCCTGGTTACATCCCACAGGGTTGTCCTCCTGCAAGTCCCATCAGCTAGACAGTGTCGGCTGGCGGGCCCATGAGGGAAGGCCTTCTCTGTGGCAGCCCCGGCTCTCTGGAACCAATTACCCTCAGAGGTCCAGACCACCCCCACTCTACTGGCCTTCCAGAAAGCCGTGAAAACCTGGCTGGTTCGGCAGGCTTGGAATGATTGACCTCACTCATGGAAGATCTAGTGAGGTCCGGATTGACTGGAAATGTTATATGGTTC
>JANHJO010004242.1:39076-50403 GCA_032468235.1 Pseudoxyrhopus heterurus
TTTGGTTTGATATTTTATGCAGAAGAAATGCTTCTTAAGTTTGGTTTGGAATAAAAACTATAATATACCTTTAACTGATGTCGATCCGGGTGTTTGGAGCGTGGGACAGAACACCGAGGGATCGTGTGCCACCTGCTCAGGGCCCACTCTTAGCAACCAGTCGATGGAGTCTTTGCATGGCCCCCTAACATGGCTCTTTGGGTCTTCCATCCACCCATCTCACTGCTCTTCTCCCTCCCGCCTCTGAGCATGAGCGGCTCCTTGGCATAGCGTGATGCCAACATAGGATGATTTCAGGCAGGTCATTTGCACCTCAAGTGAAAACTCTGGATTGATTCCTTCAACGACCCATGTGTTTGTTTTCTTGGCTGCCTGTGGCATTCTCAGGATCTTCTCCAATGCCACATTTCGGAAGCACCAACACTCTTCAAAGCAGGGGTTTTACTGGTTGTAGCAGAGACTCTGGCTATAGATGTTACCCTGAGTGTGTTTGTGTGTTCCGCATGGGTGCTGGCCACCTGCGGGTTTCCTGTGTAACGGTATTTATCTCGCGTGGCTCGTAGCTTGTTAGTAAGGCATTTAAGTGCCTTGTAGTCTGTCTTTTATTAGGTCTTCCCTGAGAATCGATCCTGCCGTATTGATTTGGCCATTGATCCTGCTGGGTAGCTGGTTAATTATTCACCAGCAACAACCCACACTGTGATAATGCTGCGCTTTCTCTGATCCTGGGTGGCAGGTCGGTGCTTCTGTTCGGACAATCACCCAGCCTGAAACAGCTGCTCCCAAGGAAAAAGAAGCAATGAAACGATCATGCCATTATGCCCATATACTCCTGATGCCCACTTGGCCAGCACTACACCAAGACACCCTAGCAGACCCTGGGAGGCACGTGCCCAGGCACCCTCCAGCCCCTCTTCCTTCAATGCTTCACCATTGGAAGTTTTCAAGAAGAGACTGGACTGCCATCTGTCAGAAATGGTGTAGGGTCTGCTTGGCCGGGTGTGTGTGGACTAGATGACCTACAAGGTCCCTTCCAACTCTTGTTAATCTGTAATCAGTGGGACTCACACGTTCCTCTGCCAGCGAAGAACCTACCTAGGGGAAATGGGGCAGGCTTTGCACAAAAATTTCACAGGAGAGCCTAGGATGTTTTACTGCAGGCCTCAAAATGGCCACTTAGGGTTGACAGCCCCAGTGAGTGAGAGATTGCTGAACCTCAAAAGTTTTCATGCACTCTCAAAAACACATTGGAGTTTTATCACATGACAAC
Organism: Pseudoxyrhopus heterurus; assembly: GCA_032468235.1. Taxonomy (NCBI): domain Eukaryota; kingdom Metazoa; phylum Chordata; class Lepidosauria; order Squamata; genus Pseudoxyrhopus; species Pseudoxyrhopus heterurus. The sequence continues at coordinate 40,347 of JANHJO010004242.1, forward strand.
TATTAATTAAGGTGCTTGTCATCTGTCTCAGGTGTAACCTGCCCCTGCATAAGCACCCGTTTTCTCTTTCCTTCTCTCTCTCTCTCTCTCCCTCCCTCTGTCCCTCCCTCCATGCTTCTGATGAAATGAGCAGCAATGTCAAGGTTCCAAGTAACATACCCGTAGCAAACAAAACTGTGAGGCAGGCAATTTCCTCAAAGAATAGGTTTATTGGCTATGTCATATTGGCACAGGCTGGTGAAAACCAACTCTGAATATAGCAATAGCACTGTATTTATATACCACCTATCAGGTCTTGAAACCCTCTCTAAGCAGTTTACAATGTCAGCATATTGCCCCCAACAATCTGGGTCCTCATTTTGACCTACCTCGGAAGGATGGAAGGCTGAGTTTCACCTAATTAAAAATAAAAGTTTGTCACTTTCTCAAAACAATCAGTCACATGGTCCAATCAGGATACTGTCCAGTTGCTAGGTGACTCCAGTTCCCTCCTTCCGAGCACCTGCAGGAATGTCCTTGGTTCCCAAGAGAAAGTATTTTGTTTTGACTACAACTCCCCAACTGTCTCTGTTCCCCCCTCCCTATCCCTCTTTCCAGTGTGTCAGCACTGAAGTCTCAAAATGGCCTCAGTCAGGCCAGCTTCAGGGTTGACAATGAAAAGGTTAAGTTTGCAGATTCCTTTCCTTCCTCCAAAACATCTACTAATTAACAAAGCACATACGTTCCTAGACCATGGGTGTCAAACTCGCGGCCCCTGGGCCAGATGCATCATGCGCTGGCCACACCCAACTCTGTTTTAGCGAAGGGGGAAAAGTTGCAATACGTTATGTGACGACAACGTGTCATCGGGAGTTTGACACCCTGTCCTAGACTAACAATATGAACTTTTTTGGATTCAATCAATTAAAGTCAGCAAATTGCACATTCACCCAGACTCTAGAAATGGATCAATGTTTCTATCTTTCCCTGTGTTTCTCACACTCAAGGCTAGACAAGAAAAGAAGAAACATGTCTCCAAGGCAGCTAGGTTATTAATTTATCTTTCCAATGTTGAAAGACAATCTTTAACATTAAGAAGAGGGCAGCAAATCCACTCCCCTTGTTCAGTTGTCCATGTCTATATAGGAGATGTGTGGTTCAAAAGAATATGGGCATGTAAAAATATTAAACATTGTCTAAAAGTCAGAGCAATGAACATAATGAATTCTTCCCAGAATATTAACATTTTTAGGACATTGCAGACATGCATGCTTTAATGAAACATTATTCTTCTGGCACTGTAGAGAAAAGAAATGTATTCATTCCTTTTCTATACAAAAGCAATGGGATCCAACCAGTCTGATATATTATTTTGGGTACTGCCATTCAGCCAACACTGAGTCCATCTAACAGTAGCAATCCACTTCAAAAGACAAAAACAAAGCTGTTAAGTTTGGTGGTTAAGTTAAGGCTCAGGATGCAGTGGAACAAAGCCCAGAGAGAGTCGATTTCTCCCATTTCACCCAGTTCCAAAAGGCCTTTCTTGGCACCTAAGATCTGAGTATCAGGGTCTATCACTGCTCTTCTTCCATGCAACAGAAGCAACAATGGAGATCAGTCCTTGCTCTTCTATTCCTGCCTTTTAAAGGTCCCTTTTTAAAAAGAGGTGTCCAGAATTCTTTCCAGAATTCTTTCACAAGATTGTTGAACATATAATTGGGGGGGCGGGGAAACCCACTCTAGAGTACTACTGTCTCATGAGAATGATGAATATGTGTTAATAAGGAACTCACTTAGGACCTGGCTTGCACTTCAGAAAGAGCCTGCAAAGTATTAAAAAAGATGGCTGCCTGTGGAAACCAGCTGCTACATCAGTTCAGCAGCACAAAGCAAAACGGTGTGGACAACTGTGCCCAGCTGAGAGGCCATGCACAGCCAATACAGGTAGTCCTCAGCTTACGACAACAATTGGGCCCAAAATTTATGTTGTTAAGTGAGAAATTGATTAAGTGAGTTTAGCCCCATTTTACGAGTTTTCTTGCCACATTTGTTAAGTGAATCATTGTAGTTGTTAAGTTAGTGACACAGTTATTAAGTGCATCTGGCTTCCCCCTTGACTTTGCTTGTCAGAAGGTCGCAAAGAGGAATCACATGACTCTGGGACATTGCAACCGTCACAAATGTGAGTCCACTGTCAAGCATCCAAATGAAACCCACGTGACCATGGGGATGCTACAACGATCATAAGTGTGAAAAACGGTCATACCTAAGTCATTTTTTTCAGTGTCATTGGAACTTCAAACGTTCTGTTGTAAATGAACTGTTGTAAACCGAGGACTACCTGTAAAATCATTTCATACAGTCATACAGTAGATCAAAAACACTTTAACATCAGGCCAATTAAACAGAAATTAGGAGTTCATCAGGTGGGGGCTGGAAATGTGATGAAGGTAGCATCACATAAAGACATGACCTTAAAAACCAGCTACTGCAACCATCTCAAGACACTGTTAGGAAAAATATGTGGATGTGTCCATGGTGACATTTGGCCTGGTCTCTTCTAAATTTGACTGTGGGGAGGGCATTCCTCACTCTTGCTGGCAAAGGAGGCCCAGGATATATATATTTGGCTTATCCAGACTAAAATCCCAAGGCTAGACTAACAAGTGGCGATGCACTTTAGGAAAGCTAGGCTTATTTTTATCCATAGATGTCTAACTGATATGACAGAACTCAGAAATGGCCAGATTAATACTTTGAAAATACTCAGAAGCTACAAAGGAATAATTTGTTTGATGGAGCTGGCAGTACTGGTGAGGCCTGAGGGCATTGTAGGAGATTGGTGGCATCTCTTTAGAGGTGGAACTGGCTGCAAAAACCTGGGCATATTGGTGATGGGCTATGGCAGATCCTGGCAGCAAAAACTTCAGAAAGAGATTGGTTGTTTTTCAAAAAAAAATCATGCAGGCCACACAAGGCTACTTAGCTGGTCACATGTGGCCCATGGACCATTTGTGCTGCATGGTTAGGCTATGCTCTCAGTTTCAGTCTCAGCTTCAGTATTACTGCCAAGGTGGCTTTAAAGTATGTTACTTCTACCTCACAAACAGAAACCAGTGGATCTAATCATGTCGGTTTTTGGCCCTGACGTCTACAAACCTTAACCCTAACCCTGACGTTGATTTTCATTCCTCACTTCAACAAAGTCTAACGGAGAGTAGGATTTTTCCATGTATTTGACTGTGATGAAAAATAGTTTGAACCATCCCTTAGACAGCCAGTGCAAATATTATCCTAATGTCCATTTTGGGGCTGACTTCAAAGCAGCTGAAACCCAGCCCTAACCCTAGCTTTAATTTTCTCTGGGAATAAGATTTTTTTGATGCATTTTACTGTGATCCAAAACAAAATCTGAATGCAAAGCTTTCAGCCTTCCTTTTTGGGGAGAGCTGCTGCGAATGAAATCCTGCTTTCAGTTTCCAGAACTGCCTTCAGGGAAGTCTAACTGTAACCTCAACTGTAACCTTAGCATTAATTTTCAGTAGGAATAGATTTATCCCTACTATGAATTTTGTTTACAGTTGAATTTTACTGTGGTCCAAAACAAAGTTTTAAATACATAGCAATAGCAATAGCAGTTAGACTTATATACAGCTTCACAGGGCTTTACAGTCTTCTCTAAGTGGTTTACAAAATCAGCCTATTGCCCCCAACAGTCTGGGTCCTCATTTTACCGATCTTGGAAGGATGGAAGGCTGAGTCAACCTTGAGCCGGTGAGGACTGAACCCCTGGCGGTCAGCAGAATTAGCCTACAAGTACTGCATTCTAATCATTGCGCCACCACAGCTCTATATACCTGACCCTCCCCATGTGTCTGTGATTTTAACGTCTGGTTTTATGTTTTAACTATATATGTATCTGTAAGCTGCCCAGAATTACCTGATGGTAAAATGCCAATAAATTTTATAAATAAATAAATACTAAAATTACAAACTCAAAAGGAAAAGAAAAGTGTCTATATTTATTAACAGTTACTTATTTGCCAATGAATTCACTACTATAATATGAACAATTCAAGATATTATTATAAGGTGTTACAGAATCTCTGCCATAGTAGCACATATTACTACATAGAAAATACCATTTTGTCCAAAACTACAGCTCACACATTTCCGACAACCATTCCTTGGTATCTGTAATAATATAACTTTTCCAATTTTTAAATATAATTCTTTTTTTCATCCCCATCCTCAATAGAACCACAATTTCTGACAGTCACATTTCAAAACCTTTTTATATACGGTAGTTTAAGATTACATTAACATCTTTAACATATAAAGATTTTCCGATAAATCTACTAATATACCTTTAGACCTTAAAATACCACTATTCCAAGTAAAGACTAAACAATCACATGACTATATCATGTGGGTCAGTGAGTCTTCAAATTTCTTACATCTCCAGCATTAAAAAAATTTTCTGATGTCCATTCTTCAAGTGCATTCTTTAAGGAATCCAGTGCACCCAAAATACAACTTTTGATGAATTAACATTAATGTTAAATATGTAGGTACCATTTTAACATTTTAAGAACCTCAAGCCAGAAATTCCAGTTCTTTAGTCCTTGCTTGAAATACCCCAGAAATATTCATTTATAAATATTCTCGACTTATAAAGATATGCTCTACCTTTCAATTTTGCACAGTACAAAAAAGAACCAGCTGAAAAAAGCAACTCAGCTGCTGCTGAGCCAATCTAAGTATTTCGTCTCTATTTATCCATTAGAAGTTAGAACATGCTTAAGCTGTTAAGCTTTACGGTTGCAGATTGTGAATTGAATTTGGTTGCATTGACCACATTCAATTTGAAATCAGGAGAAAGGTTTACAATGGTCATTAGGTAATAGATGCCATGATTTAAAGTCATAAATCATTTTATTAGAAAGTTTCTGCCTAAGCTTTCTAATAAAATGATTTATCACCAATGTTCAAAGTAGAATTTTTCTAAAGCCTTATCTAACACTAACACATTGTTTCTATTTTTTACTCCCATTGTGGATTTTAAAATTTATCAGATATATCTCCTTGTGGTAGAATCCTTTACTCTAGTTTCACTGCTAAAAGATGTTTAATTAAACACATCAAATCAGTCAAAAATAAAATCTGGAGATGTACTATTCTTTTTAAGCACTGTCTGGCTATTTACTAACTACATTCCTCCTACTACTACTACTACTAAGATTTTGCAGTGATGGTATTGTTAGTGATGATGGCTTGAGATTCTGAGCTGCCTTGTTACAAACCTCTAAATGTAAACCTTCACAATCTGCTGCTCTCTGGATGTTTTAGACTACAACTCCAATCATCCCCAAGCAACATGCACGCTAGCAAGAAGTGGTCTGGAGATAAAGCACATCACATCCAGTGCTTTTAGAGAGCACCCAGTGAGGGAAGATTCATTGAAAGCAGGAGCAGCAATTTGAAAATTCCCAGATCTAGTTGAGCTGCTGCAACATCAAAGCCGTAATAAATCCTGTCACCTCAAAGCTGTAATAAATCTTGTCACCACAGATTACAGTTGAGGATATCTGTGGTTTTGTTTTTAATCAAGGCAAAGATGTGGGAGAGGTAATAAGTAGTTCTGAACTTTTTGGAGGTCAGGACAATGTGATGGTTCCAACCCTTGTAGAGATGTAATCAGGATTCATGACAGCCAAGCAGGCAAGTCAGCCCTGTAGCAGGAGCTCCGGATCCATGGTTCCCAGCACAACCCACTTGTCCTGGCCTGGCCTCTTATCAGTATGGAAAAAGGGCAGCTTCTCATGTGATGAGAAGCCCATTTCCTCTGCCTGGCACCAAGTTCTTCTCACCCAACTGTGCCACATTAGAGAGAAGCCACTAAGAGATGCCAATCTCCCATCTGGTGCAGATCTCAGTGTGATGTTTTCCTTCTCCCCCTCTGCTCCTGAATATAATTGTCATGTTCCCCATGACATCAACATGCCAGGGATACTGTTTAGCCAGTTTGGTGTAGGGGTTAAGGCACAGGTGTCAAACTCGATTGCGTCACATGACATATCATGATCTATCACAATGTTTTTTTTGCCTCTGCAGAGTGGGGTGGGCATGGCCTGCATGTGATGCATCCTGCCCGTGGGCCGCCAGTTTGACACCCCTGGCTTAAGGCATCAGGCTAGAAAGTGGCAGATAGTTTAAGTCCCGCCTTAGCCATGAAAGACTGAGCTTGGGCCAGTCAGTCTATCTCTCAGCACTACCCACTTCACAGGGTTGTTGTTGTGAAGAATAAGGAAGAGGAAGCTGTGCTGGATAATGTTTGCTGCCTTGAGTTATTTGTCAACTAATAAAGGCAGGATACAAATAAATAAAGAAGTCTTTCTCCAGTCAAGCAAATCTTCTGCTCCCAGGTTTTTATGTAATACAGATAATATAGATAATTCTTGACTTAAGCACAATTGGGGCCAGATTTTGCATTCTAAGCAAGGTGATTGTTAAGTGAGTAACACCTGATTTTTGCAACTTTTTTTTTTTTTGCCATGGTTGATAAACAAATCTGGCTTTCCCCATTGAGTTTGCTTGTTGGAAGCCAGTTAGGAAGGATGCAAATGGTGATTGTGTGGTCATGGGATTCTGGAACCATTATAAATATAATTGTATGTTGATTCGGCCAAGTGCCCCGATTTTGATCACGTAACCATAGGGATTCTGAGAGATGTGTAAGTGTGTGGACCAGTTGTAAGTCACTTTTTCAGGGCCATTGTAACTTCAAATGGTCACTAAATTAATGATTGTGAGTCAAGGACCATTTGCAATCCAGAAGTCCAGAAGTGTTACGGTGCTTGTGAAACACAAATAAGATACCAGGATCCCCTGTAACATCATTCACTTGAAGAAGACAAGTTCTTTCCTCCCTGTTTCCTTTTTTGTATTTACAGGTGTTTAAAGACAAATGTCTCCAGTGGCTAAATAATCACACAAAGGGAAGTCAGGTTAGCCACAATGAATTAAACCTCATAATGCATTTGCTGAACTGTGATGACAGCTGCAGCTGAATAAGTGTGATAACATCTCCTATAAGCTTTACAAAATGGGACCCAAGGAAAAGGGCTTAAGACTGTCCAAGTTTAAGGGAGGCTAAAGTTTCAATGGCAGGAAAGAAAGATAATACTGCAGCAAATGAAAGAAGCTCAAATGATTGCCACCCCAGCTGAAAGGTGCAAAAACAGCTGTTCCTTTGAATAAGATCAAGACAATCCATTACACAGACATTGAAAAAAGATGGAGTTGTAGTTCCGAATGGCGACAATTATTTTTGGGCCAGTTTGGATCTATAACACTAACAGCAATACTCACAGAGAGAAACGCACCCACACGTGCACATTCCCTTGTACATGAATGTAGAGATTAGAATCTTCCCTGGGCACCGAAAAACCTCAATTTTTAAAAACAGCAAGCAAAACTATTTTTAAGCATGAAATTGCACCCCGAATCTCATCCCAGCATCCATTTTTGCATTTGGGTTGAATTTTTTTTTTTGGCTTCCTGTGCACACAATCACTGACCCCAGCATCACGAGTTCTTTTCCCCGGGCACAAAACCCCCCCTCCATTTTTAAAAACAGCAACCAGCACCATTTGTAAGCGTGAAATTCCAGCCCTAATCTCATCCTAGTGTCCGTTTTTGCATTCGGGTTGACAAAAATATCTGGCTTCCTGGGCACATAAGCTGTATGCCAAACTGTCGAAATGGGAATTCCATAAGACTAGCCTAAACTATCTAGGATATAGAGTGTCTTGTTGTCTTGTGAGTGGGTGGAGATGGACCCAGGTAAGGTAAAAGCTATTTTAGAGTGGCAAGCCCCATGGACCTGTAAACAACTGCAAAATTACTGATGCCGGGGTCAGGGACGTGGGAGGCTGGAATGCCAATTTTTTTTTCAACCCAAATGATAAAATGGATGCAGGGACAAGATTCAGAGTGAATTTAAAACTAGCGCTGATTCCTCTTTTTAAAAATCGACCATGTCTGGTGTCTGCTGAATTGGCATTAGGAATGGAGGGGGAATGCCCAGAAACACCTATCCAAATAATTGGGTTATGGCTTGAAGCTTGCAAGCACCACCCAACATTTGATGCCCATAGCTCCCTATTCTTGCCTGTTACTGCTTGATCCTATCTTCTGATCTGCAAAATTGCTGCTGTTTATTCACATTTCACTTACAGTAAACAAACAGGGCTAATGATGATGATTTGAAACTCCCATGCCAAGCAGCACTGAACTGACGTGAATAAGCTTGTGTCTCTGAGAAAATTGGCAGCTATTGCTGGTTAGTCATTGGTGACGACACAATCTGTATGAATCTTTGTGCCAGGGTGGATAATGTACTTTGCCAACTAAGGGGCACAGGAAAATAGCAAGCTGAGTTGTGATATCATCAGAAGTGGAACTAAAGGATCTGGCTTTTGTCACCAGGTATCAGAGAAGGTTTATCTCTGATATCTTTTTAAAATCTTAGAACTGCATTCCTAATTATACCAATAATTCTAATTTTTTTTGCAGTGTAGTCATGGGACAGCCTCAGGGGTAGATAAGGCCAAATGTAGCCTGAAGGTTGCCTGCCCTTGGCTTCTAAATTGGGCAACTGTTGTTCAACTAGTCCAGGAGTGTCAAACTCATGTTGTCACCATGGCATCACGTGATGTATTGGGACTTTTTCCCCCTTCGCTAGACCGGGCATGGGCATGGCCTGCGTATGATGCATTCGGCCTGAGGGCTGGGAGTTTGACAACCCTGAACTAGTCCAACATAAACAAATCTGTTACTGAAACAACTTTGTGCCAAAAAAACCCACCCAACACATTTGGTTCACATTTGTTTTGTTTTGTTTTTGAGGCAACTCTGCTGAAGCCTTCTGGCATAAAAAGGGATGAAAGCTGGAGATGTAAAGAATAATGCAAAACCCTAGTGTAACAAATTAATAAATCTTAAACAGTTATATTTTCATCAGGGTTGTTTATAATCATAGGCTGAATTTTGTGGGAAATTGACCCCCCAGTTTTAAACTTTCTACCTGTCAGAGAATTATAGAATTGTAAAGTGCAAAGAAACCAAAAGGGCCATCTAGTCTACCCTCTGCAATCTGCTGAGAAAACATTTAAATGATTCGTGAGAGGTGCCTGTTCCTAAACACTTTTCTTCTTAAAAACTTCCAGATATGGAGAATCCACAACTTCCTTAGGCAGACTGTTTCTTACTGTGGTGAAGATCTTACCACCAGAAATGGTAGCTAAGTCTTGGTAGCTAAGCAATTTAGACCTATTAATTTTCCTGGCCATAGGGAAATAGTTTGGGGCTATCTTTCCTATAGTTTCCCTATATTGACTTGTACAAGGTGATCATATCTTCTCTAGATCTTGTTTTCTTCAGACTGAACAGCCCATGTTCCTTCGGCCTATCCTTACAGGCCACGTCTTTGGAATAGCACTTGAATTATGTTTGCTACCTTTCTCTGAGAATTCTCCAACTTAAGAGAACCCAGAACTGTATCCAGTGTTCCACATGTGGTCCCCTCCTGTGGAATAGAGGGGAATAACGACTTTATAGATTTTTGTAGAAGATGGATACATGAGATTGTTCAAGGGACAGAATTCTGCTTAGCTGTACCAACTCTATTTTTTTTTTAAACAAGAAAGTCACGTATTCTTCGGCAGGTATCCCTGCAAGCGCCAGAATATGGCTAACATAGAGACCTAATGTTACCTCCTGCTACTATAGTTAGAATAATTTCTTGAAAGCCAGTTTGCTATAACTGTAAATAGGAGCGGACTTATTAGCACAGGAATGAATGTCTAGATTAAGCTTGCAATAGCCAATACAAATTATTTTTCTCTATCTGAAATTTCTGTATAACTTTGCTTGACCATGTCCATTTCCTTTTGTGAAGGAAATGTCAAATGTGTTTTTTGGATGCTTGACCAGACTCTAAGGGCCTTGGTGGCGCAGAGAGTTAAGAACGCTGTACTTTGTAATTAAGTATTCAGCTCCCAGCTGCCTGCAATTT
>JANHJO010004242.1:58620-69288 GCA_032468235.1 Pseudoxyrhopus heterurus
CACCAGCGTGCCTACCGTCTCTGTTCTACTGTCCCCATTTACCTATATATATATGTTCTTTGTTCATGTTTGTTTACACTTTATCTGTATATGTTTGACAAATAAATAAAAATAAATAAATAAATCCAATCCAATCCAATCCACTAAACTCTTTCTTTGCCTGGGAGATCTCCTGACAAGTAGCATTTTTAGATTTTTGCTGCCGATACAGTATGGCATTTTGTGCCTGATGTGCTTCTGAAAGTCACATTGAATATATGCCTTGATAAGTTTAGATCATGATAGAGTTCTTTGGCTGTACAAGAAAAAAAAAATCAAATGCAAATTTGAGAAAAGGATTTCAATAGTCCATAAAGTCTGTATATACATTTCATGTTCCTTCACATGACACATGCACATATGGTCAATCATGAGCTGTGAACAAATCTTGGCAAAATTGTGTGCACATTTTATTCCATGTCTCACAAAAAGAAGTTTGTTTTATGCATCTGATAATTTGACAATTGGATTGTTTCAGTAAATTTATTTAGTTATCAAATTTATATAGTCATCTATATATAACTATTTTCCAGATATATTAGATTATAGTCCCATGTTTTCCAAAAAGTTTAGTTTGGAATTGTAGGAGCTTTAATTTCACACATTTGAAGGGCAAAGCTGCAGCAGATAGTTTTATGCTAAAAGATATAACAACATCATTATTTAGAGATCATACACATTATTTAGCTTTTCTTTTAGCCATAGCAATACTTGGGCAATTTTTGGAAATATCAGCAAAAGAACATGGGACTCCATACAATCTTCCTCTAAGAGTCTGATTTGCCTCACTTGCCTACATGTTACTTGTGATCCCCTTAGCAGAAAATATTAAATGAACAATTCTATTTGCTAAAACAACAACACAAGAGTCTGCATGGTTGAAATTATTAACCAATATAGGAACAAATTGCTTACCAAAGTAGATTGCCTACAGATGATTTGTAATGACAGATAGCTAATGTGTATTGAAATGGTTATGCAGAATTTTTACAACTGTGTACTATCTGCAACTGGTATATTTGAGCCATGAACATTTTTTCCACCAGACTGCATGGTGATTGATAAATGGGTTTAGGACTGGGCATGGGGTATGACTGGGCATGGGGCAAACAATGTGTTCTTCAGAGTATCTTCCTGAGTTACTAGGAAAAATCCTGCTGAATTGTTTTCTAATAAGAAAATGCAAGATTATACTTATACTAAATAATGGGGCTTCTTCTTATGACCTTGAGAAAGTACAAACTGATCTTGACTTGACTTGACTTATACTGGCTTCTGTTCAGCTATTAGGTAGAGATTGAGTTATAGATACAAGCTACTTTTTAATGCCTCTGCACCCCCTGGCAGATTGGCACAAAAGTTGTACTTTTCGTGTGGTCTATGAGAGATCTGCTTTCAGGCACCATTTATTTGGCATTCAATATATTTATGCCATTGCTAGTTGCCTATAATTACTTAGCCATAATAGAATTTATATTATTGCTCTCACAGATTAAGAAACAAAGCAAGAAAGAAGGAGCCCAAAAGAATGAGTACCACAAATAATCTTGCTCTCATTCTTTTGGGTTCCTCCTTTATTTAAAAAAAAAAAATGTTCTGGTTTGATTAGATTCCACACATTCATTCTTTCTTTCTGGCTTGTTGAAGATTTGTTGGTGTGTGGCATATACCTTACCTTTGGGAGCCGTGTGTTTCTTTCTGAAGACGTTGCGATTCCATTCATCACACACCATGCAGTATTGTCTGAGGGGATTAAATTCTAAGCTGTTTTTGACTTCCTTCCCCGGTCGAAATGGAGGGGCCTTTATTTGCCTCTTTATGATCTCACTATTAGTAAATCTGAGTCAATAAAATGTGCTGTTGCTCAGAAGTGCCTCTCATGTTATCTCTGTCCTCTGCGCTATTCAAGGCAAACAAAAGGATTTAAAAATGAGATAGCGCTGGAAACTTATCAAAAAACCCATTAGTTATCAACAATGACACCAAGAATCTGAGGCCATTTCCTGAAAGTGAGCCACATTAGACTGTTGAAACAAAATCAACAAAGGATCTTGCAGCACCTTAAAATACTAGTATGTTAAGGATGACATCAGTCACACCTGATGAACTATTGTCTAGTCTTTAAAATATACCAGCTAAATACAAATATATCATGATGGTAACCCACAAGGGAAAGAGGAACCTATTATAGTCAACTGAAAATTTACAAAATAGGGGAAAGGGGGAATTTCTAAGAATCCTTAATCTAATTTAAAAATCAGTAAAGTACTGACAAAGACAAAGGAAGGGGGAAATGATTCTGGGAGTAAACTTACATCTGGCCATAGGCTTAGCTGGAGAGTTTGCACTTAGTTCCTATCAGAGATAGGTAGCTTTAGTTAATAACAAAGATTCTCTCAAAGAGCCTTGTGGGAAAATATCCCAATAAATAAGTCTTCATCTCCTTAATTCTTAACATTTATAGAACTAATCTATTAAAGTCAAAACTGTTTTCAATTCCTCGGGGGAATCTCAGATTCCTGGATAAAGGAAAATAGAGGAGAGAGTAATTGGATAGCTGGACAAAGCTGGGATCATTTTAGCTCAGTCTTTCCTATTTTCCTCCTAGTGTTTCTTAGGCTTTGGCTGATTACAAGACGCACTCTTGAATTTTACACTCACGAAGACAAAGATATATTTTCCCAAACAGTTCTCCAATGAATGAAAACTCTACCTGCTCATGTACAGAAATAGTCCATAGAAAACTCCCTGTATTTTTCCCAATCAGTAATTGTTCAAGAAGGGGATTCCAGTTCCTCTCCAGAAATGCTTGCAATATACAAGTCCTCAACTTACAACCATTCATTTAGTTACCACGGCATTGAAAAAAGTGACTTATTACTGTTTTTCACATTTATAACTATTGCAGCATCCCCATGGTCATGTGATCAAAATTCAGATGCTTGGCAGCTGACTCACGTTTATGACATTTTCAGTCTCCTGGGGTCATGTGATCACTTTTTGCGAGCTTCTGATGAGCAAAGTCAATGGGGAAGCCAGATTCACTTAACAACCGTAGCAAGAAAGGTAGTAAAATGGGGCAAAACTGACTTGACAACTGTCTCGTTTACCGACAGAAATTTGGGCTCAACTGTGGTCATAAGCCAAGGACTACCGGTAGTTGCTTGCATCAGGGAAATCCACTGTTGACCTATGAATGGTTTGTGTGTCCCTCTGTGTGTATATTAGGGCCATGCAAATTGTTTCCAAGAACCAATTTGGTGGTTGTGGTTAAAGGCACCAGGATAGAAACCAGGAGAAGATGAGCTGTAGTCTCACCTGAGGCATGAAACCACCTGGGTGACCCTGAGCAACTCACTTATCCTTAGCAACAAGGCACCGACAAGCTACTTCTGAAAATGCTGCCAAGAGAACTGCAAGGACTTGTCCGTATAGTTGCCAGGAGTCAAGACTGACTTGAAAACATAATAAATGTTCTCTTTGGTCCAATAAGGATAGACTAATGATAGTGTCCAGCCAAATAACCACCCTGTTTGTGCTTGCTTAAAAGTAAGCAGTACTGAATTCCACACTTCCCCCCAAATAATGCACAAAGGATTACAGATTCACTTGTTCAAAATATACTTCAGCAGGAGAAACTCTGCATGTGGCACTAAAGTAAAACCTCGGTTATGAATATCTTGCATTTGAGTGAATTACAACGGTTGAGCTCATCATGGAAACACTGAGATAAAGTTGTATTTCTTGATGTAAGCCTCATTTATCATCAATTTTCAATATTTTTCCTAAGAGGTTCATATAGTCTACTACTGTTTTTCCTTGACTTTTTGATTTAAAACCTCAGTTGCTGGTTAAGGGAGGGAAGGCAGATTAATTGCCTTTCCTGGATGTGTTTATGAAAGAGTCATAATTCATGGTATAGTTTCAATCTTTCCAAAAGACAATGGGAAGAGCCCAGCTAGATCAGAGTGGGCCTACACAGTTGTATATCTCCTGTCTAGTAGCATGTCCACGCTATAGATTTTATTCACTTTATTCCACAGCTAACTGCAAAACACCTTGGACTGGTAGCAGAGGATGAGTGCTGAGAATATTACATGTTGAGATCCTAACCTTCTCTTTGTTCCCACTTTCTCTTAGGCATTGATCCAGGGCAGGGATCCCCAAACATGGCAACTTTAAGACTTGTGGACTTCAACTGGCTGGCTGGGGAATTCTGGAAGTTGAAATCTATCAGTCTTAAAGTTGCCAAGTTTGGGGATCCCTGATCCAAGTATTGGATCAATCCATCTTGTAATGGTGGGGAACATGAATTGTGGATTGTCCTTGATTGTGCTATGTCTTTACTGCTGTTTTATTTTTGCTGGTTGTATTTTTTCCCCTTTGCTTTTCCTTTTATTACCTGTCCTGAGTTGCAACGTATAAATTTGGTGTCCATATAAATTACTGAAATAAATCAACAACTGGATATGAAATACAGGAAAAAAAGGAAGGGAATCAGCAATCACTTATAAAGAGTTCCAAATCAAAATAATTTAATTGTCACTCTAGCTAAGCCAGTTACTTGCTATCTTCTTGAATAATATGATCTTAGATTGCAGCACATGTTCAGAGTTCATTGCAGAAAATATACTGTGATTGGAGAGTGACTGTCTGATATTTCTTGTTTGATATTTAATGTAATCTGCCAGTAGAGGAATACAGATGGAAACCATTAGTGAAACATGAGCTTAACCTGGAATTAGGAAAGCATAAGAAAGAAATCAAGATTGCTCACTTTGACTCTCTTCCATATACTGTAAGGGGGAGAGAAATAGGAATTCTGTCAGGTTTTCAAGATTCTATCACTACTGCTTGGATCAGTATAGTAAGAGCTGTAATGTTTTTTTGTGTTTCCTGTTTCCTAACTAGGTCTATCTTCCTTGCTTTTTCTGAGGTATTATCTTCAATTGGATAAAAAAAAAAGTCAAGTATAAATGAAAGCCAAACTCTTTGGGGAAAAATAACTAGCTGTGGCTCTAATTGTCCAATCAAAGAAAATACATTGTCGCTGATATTTTGAAACTTGTCAGCAGATCAGAAATTATCTAGTGACTAAACTTACATGCTCATAAACTTTGGTTAAATAATAAAGGTGCAGTCTCATTTTGATCAGTTCTGCAATCATATAAATGGGACTGCACAAAGAGGAGATTTGGGGGAGAAAATAAAATCTGAATTTCATATATTCCCATCTCTTTTACTAGATGTTTTAGGTGGTAATGTTGGATCATGCAAAAAAAAAAAAAATTGCCATATCCCTAACCAAAATGACACAAGGTCCTTGGAACAATAAATTGGAAGTTATATCAAATACATACTACATGTCTAGAATTCCTAGCCAGCCCCAAACCTTTGCTGATAGAATAGAAAGCATCTCTTAAAAGAAATGATACAGATCTAAAATGCATTGTATGCACAAAGACCTATTTCATTTCTCTGTGCTTTTAGTTTTCCTTAGGGCGAACTATAGTGCTGATTGTTCATTTCAAATTTGTTAAGATAGTCTGCCAGTATGGTGACCTGCATGTTTATCTTCCTGCCTTGGATTCATTCACATCTCCAGAGGTATTTGAAAAAGAAATGAAAGATTTGTGTTTGGATCAGAGGGCGAGGAGGTGTTGGAGGTGAAGTGGAGAGTGGGGAGGGCTGCTGTAAAACTTCAGACCTCCCAATGAGAGACATCTCTTCAATTATAGTACACCGTCACTCAGCTTTGTTTTGTAAACATGTAGGCCTTGATAGGTATCATGAACAGGTATAGGAAAAATGTGTTCCTCTGTGTACTAATAGGAGATTGATTGTTAAAGGGCTAGAAAAATAGCATGGAGACCAAAAAAAAAATAAAAATCTTTCCTCATTGGCCAGAGATAGGAGATGATCTATTTCCAGACATTTTCTTTCTCTTCACAAACTTTAGGTAGGGAAATATACTTTGGGACTATTAAATATTTAAGCTAATCACTTGCAAAGCAAATTGGTTCCGAAACATTCTCAGAATGAAAACGGGAAGAATGGGAAACCATATTTATAATATTCAGCACAAAAAGTCAGAAAACAAAGTTCAATGAAAGTGTTTGCATGTATTATGGACTGCAGCCTTACAAAAGAGAGAGGGAGAGAGGGAGAGAGGGCGGGAGGAAGGAAGGAAGGAAGGAAGGAAGGAAGGAAGGAAGGAAGGAAGGAAGGAAGGAAGGACCTTTTAGGCTGTCACTCAAATGATAGATTTCTAAAAGCCAAACGAAAACACTGGCTCATTGGCAACTCATTGGCAACCAACGTGCCTATCGTCCCTGTCCTACTGCTCCCTTTAATTAATTATATATAATTCTTTGTTCATATTTTATGTTTTACACTTTATATACAGTATCTATATATGTTTTTGACAAATAAATAAATAAAATAAATAAACTTGCAGTGGGCACAGGATATTGAGGAAGAGTCCATTAAAGCTTGTAGTGATTTTTTGAAACTGAGGGATTGAGGGAGATGCACATATCTAACTGTCAGTCATTCCTGACAGAATCTGAAAAGATAAAAAAAGAACAATGGCTTCTTCATGGTGTACTATACACCAAGGATTATGCTTGAAAAATGCCCTTTGAGTTGAAAAATGGACTATTCCAGGCCATTTACATCTGAGGGTCTCTTCTCCATCCTGAATTCATCATCCAGAGTCATTTTCTTTATAGGAAAGTTAGCCAAGACTTTCTTCTTCTCTTGTTTAGTATTGCATTACTAATAACCTCTTTTTTTGGTGTATGTGTGTGTGTGTGTGTGTGTGTGTGAAGAAATTTAAATAAGCACAATTTTTTCATATGGAAAGAGCTAATAGAACCACATATTTAACAGGAGAACCCATACAAACTAGAAAAAGAACAAACAAAACCCATCAGGGCAAGCAAGAAGAGTGGCTACCAGCCTCAAGAATTCGCCAAAAGATTTAAAAGATATTGTGCGTCAACATACTTAGTTATTGTTTGCCCTTTCAAATATCTGATGTATATTGAAAGACAAACCTGAGGAAAAGTTACCCTAAGAGTAACTTAACAGTGAGATGGGTGGCATATAAATTTAATAAATACATAAAGAAATAAATAAAAACTCAAAGTGTTGATTAAAGTCAAAACCCTTTTAAAGGAAAAGCAAGATAAAACAATTTTTTTACTCCTCCTCTCACTTCAGATAGCAGGGAATATTACTAATGAAATGTACAAAATAGGAAAGCTACATTCTATTAATGGTTCTTGCTTCAAACATGATTGTGATAAATGGATTGTACATATTATCCACTTACATAAATGGAATGTATGTATTGTCTTTCTTCTGGCATATTCTGTAGAATGTAATAATATGTATACTGTAAAATGCTAGGTCCCAGTATATTTCTTTTATTACCTGACAATTGAACAAGTGTTTTCCATAAGCAAAACAATGTTTTATTTTTTAAGAACAGCCACAATAACAGGCAGCAAGCCCCATTGGGATCTATAGTTCTTTTCCCTCAAATGGTAGGTTTGGATTATATTTGAGTTTTTGTGTGATTACATCTGAGTAATTTGGGCCAAGCCTCTCAGGGTTTTCTCCTTAATGGGAGATGATTAACCTCTTTTCTTTTCCACTGATGGAAGAGGATAAATTGGGCTCAATAAAACAATTTCCCCTCCATTCTGTTCATAAACTGGTTATACAGAAGAGACTAATCTCAAGATGTTTGGAGAAGAATGCATAAATGTTTCCTGTGCCGAAATGTCAGGCATTTCAACTTCAAAATAAAAAATGGAGTCAGTCAAATCCTGGAGACAAATTGCTCACAGGTCAAGAATATTAATGGATATTTGATGGGCTGCTGCGCTGAAGAATGAATCCCTAAAAGCTCAGAAGTATCAGGAGAAAGCACAGCTGTGGAGAAGGAGGGAGAGAGAAAGGGACAGATTATTTCTTCCCCTGCTTGAGGGCTGAAGGCACAGCCATTAGTGGCAAACAGATGTTTTGAATGAATTGGAACTGGTGGCAATGAAGGGGTGATGCAGCTGGAGGACAACTGAGAGGGTTTTGCCATTGCTGGCCTTCTGAGTTGAATACCAGGGAGTAGCAGATTAATGTGATTATGAGGAAGAGTCCTTGGGAGTGAAAATAGTTTCAGGAAGGGCTAGCAGAGGGGAAGTTCCTTCACTTCATTTCTTTCCCCCTCGTCCCTTTTTTATTATTATCCAGCAATGTCTTGTGTATTGTAATAAAAGTGCACAAAAGAATATACACACAATCAGAATGTTATATGATTTTCTGACTGCACCTTATCTCTGCCCCTGACTTTCATATACATACCTTAACCCTGTTCTGCAAATCAATAATTTGATTCCCGGTCCCACACATAAACCTGTGAGCTTATGAAAGCATTCTATCAAATTTTCTCAGGACCTTGATCAGCACTTCAAAATGCACCTGCAGTGCAGTATTGATGTGTGAAATGAACATGCTAAGTATTAAGAAGGCTCAGGCCTGGATTCTACTCTCAGGTCTTAGAGTCATGTTTGGTCCTGTAGGCTTGATGCCTTTGCTACTGTCTGACAATTACCAATCCCATTGATACCGCACCTGCGTATCAAATTATGAAGACTTAACTTTTCTCCTGAAGACTTAGGCCAGCTAACTCTGGATAAGGCCAAATCAATAGTAAAAGAGAAAGACAGGGGCACTGATCACCAAAATGATATTACCAGTGCCCCTGAATTCTATTGCTAGATGTTAGACAGTCGTAAAGGGTATCTATACAATTTAATGCTAAGCAAATATGGATGGGCCTTTCCCAGAGCCTGTTTTGATGACCTCTCATCAGCTATACTGGTGGGAAGATTTCACGGGACTCCTTATTTGTAAGTATTTTACTCTTGTGGTTCCATGTCTCATATGTTGCCCTTTCTACAGTTGTCCCCAATTCAGGTCTGAGCCTGGTGCCAAAGCTGATGTAGAACACCAGACATGGGGTGCAGGTTTTGTTTCCTTTTATTGAAGCGCTTCAGCGAAAGGGAATCCCCGGCTGGCAAACTGCTGGACCCAGAACAAAGGATTCAACAAACTTTTATGCAGTTTTTCAAGGCGGGATAATAATGTCTAATAGGCATTCTGAAAATTATCTAAAGAGTCCTCTGTTGGCTCCATGCCATTCCTATTTCTAAGTCTTTACTAATAAACACTTCAAAATTTATCTAACAAAATATTATATTGGCTCTATTTCAACACTATTTCTAAAAGTTAACTAATAGGCATCCTAGAAGACTTTTAACAAGTCTTCTATTGGCTCTGTCTTAGCCCTATTCCTTATCTTACCAATATGTCTTGTATGATGTGCCTGACAGTCAGCTCTTGTTTCCCACATTGAAAGGGGCCTCACCCTTTTCTTTTATCTTTGTTATGCAGGCCTTACAAATGCACATCTCCTCCTTTTCTTCTGAGTTCATGCCATAACCTTTGCATTTTTACAGCAAATGGCCCTACAACAAATAGCCCATCACTACAATGCCCCAAAACAGACTCTGATTGTCCCAATCATTTCCAAATACGAGGGCCATACAGGTAACTTTTCTGTTTATTATATTTTAAGGGATGCTAACTCCACCATATCAAGTGGGCAAATATCTTCACCAAGTTATATAAGTGAGCAAAAATTTTAATTATATGTGTTATTTTATTGTTACCTATTACTTTTCCCCTTTCCGGATAACAAATTGTTACATTAAACTATTTCCCTTTTTACTGTACTCTTTTATTATAAAGGCTGTTCAAAACAGTAATAAAGATACTTGATTTGATTTGGAAATGATTTGCAGCTGTGTTTTCTGGCCTCTCTATAAGTGGTTTTCACACTGCCTTAATTCATAACCATCCCTGACAAAGCATAATGCCTGGGTTAACAAAACACTAAGACAAAGCCAGGCAAACCGCATTGCAGATTAGCCTGATCTGTGAATCCAAACACTGGTTTTTTTTTTTTAAACACAGGAACCCCTAAAGAACATATTCCTAGCCAGGTGCTTTCCAACTCAACTGCAACTCAACCACCGTTTGGGAATCCTGAGACTTATATTTCAATGAAGAACACCATGTTGGATAAAGCTGCTGTGAAGCATGTCCCGTTATGCAAATTAATATATGCTTGGGGTTTTTGTTATGTAGATGCTATCTAACTAGTGTGGATTTTTATTTTCTTTAAAAGCAACATTTCTTCTTTGGATCCTCATTTAGTTTATAAACAATCAACAAACAAACAAATAAATAAGCAAGCAAGTCTGACTTGGTGTAATCAACAGGGCTTGCCATGTTATTCATAGTTCTCGGCCAATCCATTACAGTCATATTGAAGAGTTGATTACTTCCTCCTCTTGTGCATCTCTATAAAGTAGGTTTTTATAGTGTTGGAAGGTGGAGCCCACACCTCCCCCTGGGAGGTATTTTGAGATACATTATAAGTTGAAACTCACAAGGCAGAAACTCAGCCCCCACCTTTGCTAATGGCCCATTAAGAGTCTGAGCCAGTCTATTCTCCAGTCTATTCTGCATAACAAAAATCTACCTTCTTCAGGCAGAGCC